>ML783893.1:0-45172 GCA_009831015.1 Picea engelmannii | reverse complement strand
TGGTAGGAAGATTTAAGGATGTCCCAGGCCTGTTTTGAAGTACCAGCGCCTGTGATTTTTGAGAAAATCGAGTCATCCACAGAATTTTGAATCCAAAATTTAGCTTTATTTTCTCTGTTTCTCTGAGTTGCCTGAGCAATTTTCTGCTGATTAGTCATGGCAGACAAGTCTGTTGGATCTGGTTCCACATATCCATGATCCACTGGATCCCAGCACTCTTGTGCTTGCAAGAACGATCTCATCTGAAGAGACCAGAACTCATAGTTATTTCCAAGAACAATTGGACCCTGAGTTGGTCTTAAATTGCTAGACGTCGCCATATTTTAAAGAATTTAGTAAAAACAGAAAGAAAATTCGTATTTACCTGTCTCCTGCGCATAATTTGTAGTGACTTCGGAATTTCGTCCTTTGGGACTCCAGGACTGTTGAATGCGAGTCCTCCAAACTCTTGTCTCTCCAAGTTTTGGTTGCCGAAACGCTGAAAAGAGCTTAACGGCCTCGAATTGCCCTTAGTCTTTGTTTAATGTGTCCACACGCCTAAATGTTCAAGCGCTATCGACTTTTGACGAATCGGGGAATCGCGATGCCTTCGTCAGTTCTTTGTCCCTCAATTTTTCGAAATCTGAAATATCCTGGCGCTAATGCCTTTTCGGGATTTCGCGTTTCGAGACTTCGATGGTTTTGTTGCGATGATCCTGGGTCCTTTGGACTCCCGGTGTGCGAGGTGCTGAAATTTCACCTTGGACAATCAACGGTCCAGATCCTCCTATGATCTAACGGTCCAGATCCTCTCGAGATTTTGCAATTCGTTATTTCGCGAGTTTAGAACTCTTGTCACGGAGTTTTCCAAACCGCGAACTCCGAAATGTCGAAATTTTGAGGACGCTTAGATTTTCTACCACTTGTCCTCTGAGATGGACGGTTCACAATCCTTTCTAGATTTTGCGATTCGTGATTTTGGGATTTCATGATTTCGCGTATCGAGGTTTCAAATGCAGTCCCCTTTACTCGTCCAACTCTCGATTCTCGATTTTGCGATAGAGTCAAATCGACGACTCACGATTTTTCTTGATCCAATGGTCCAGAATGACTCGGTATTTCATGATTCGCGAATTCTCACTGCAGTCTTCTGACCTTTACACCCTGCGAGTCAGCGAAATGCCGAGATCTCTCCATGTGTCCTCCTTGATGGACGGTCCAAATGATTTCGGGATTTTGTGACTTCGTAAGTGGAATTTTCTCCTGTGCACTCCATAGGACAAAACCTCGTGCACTTTCTCACGGATCCAACGGTTGTCGGTCCTCTGCGCAAGATCTAACGACTGAAATTCTTTCACCTTTTCCATGCTCTCCTCGTCCCTTCTGAACTAGATTTCTACTTCAGATCTGTTCGAAGGACGGATCTTACTGCTGCGACAGTTGTTCTTTGCTCCTTAGATGCGATCTTTGCTACATTTGAAGGAATTTTCTCCTACGGAAGAAAAATTCATGATTCTTTCAAAGATTTGAAAGAATTTCACGAGTTCTTCGAATCTTAACATTGTTTGCTACAATCTTTCACTGATTTGAGAAAATTCTCGTAAATCTTTTAACGATTCTGCCTTCTGCATAAATCTTTAACGAATTTGAACGAATTCTTCGAGTTATTCAAATGTTCCTGCATCCTGTAGCTCTTCTTCGTGAATCTTTTACGAATTTGAAAATTTTGCAAGAATCTTTATTGTTTCTCCATCTGCAGTCTTTGCTTCCTCAATCTTTTGAGCGTATAGCGCTCTGTTTCCTCGCGTGAGCTTCCTACGAGGATCTTTTGAGACTATTACGGACGACTCTCCAAGCCTTGTGAAAAGTCTGTGTCGCATGCTCTCGTGATCCGTGTAAGCTCTGCGCTGTGAGGATCATGTTGCTCTCCAGCCTATGTGAAGAGGCTTACTAGTGAAGCTCTGATAGCATGACAAATTGTGAAGCAAGAAATGCAGAGAGAAATAATTGAACAAAAAACAGTATATTAGAATATAAGAAGAAGAGTACAAAATGAGTACATGAAGAAGATCATGAAGAAGTACTATGCAAAGGGAAATAGCTGAGCTAAATAGGCTCAAGCAAATCAAGAATAGAAAGTACAACTAGCCAGGACAGTTGGCAGTGTACAGTCAGCCTGCTGAGGTTACATTATATTTAACATATGTTACATCAAACAAGTGATGTAAGGCAGATTGACCATCAAGCTTCAGCGGAGATTCTATTCCAATTACTAATTGTTGTATATGATCTATAATAATTAGCTGAATTATTCGTTTCTTTAGAGTTTAGTCTCCCTGAAGTGACAACTAAATTATTGGCTTCTTTGGAGTTTAGTTTCCATTAAGTAAAAGATTCAAATTTCATGGGAAGGGTTGAGGGTCAGAGTGAGAGCCATTTGTAGAGGAATAATGCTATTTCAGAAGCAGTGAGTCTCACACAATAATTACAGGATGTCCAGAGTCAACTTAGTCCAACATAATACTTATTGGTAATAATATCTCACTCATGAATTGCTCATTTTTCCATCCAACATTAAAGCATATTCCAATTTCAACTCAATTTAACTTGAAAAAAATTCTATAATTAACCAACGAAAAAGGAGTGGGCTGACTAACTAGGGAGCAATCTTCGCTCTCAAGTTATCTATCAGGCAGGTTTTCAGGTGGTCAACTTTTAAATTTCAGACCAATCCAGAACTCGATTGATTTTATGAGCATTTGGGTTGGTTTAAAATGGGGTAAAACCCATGGAATAAGTTTTGAAATACATGAAACTTTGATTCATGAAAAACTCAAACTACCCCTAAAAATATGGCCAGATTCAAGCCCATTTTTTAAAGTGAAAAACGAAAATCAAGAAAGAAGATTACTCCGGAGTTAACCTACTCCAACGAAAAAATAGCTTTACGCAACAATCTATTGTACAGTGGAACGTCACGATGATAATGTCAATATGGGAGGAGCGCATATATACCAGGCATTCACTTTTGAATTACGAAGAGCATCCTCTTTCAGAATCCATGTCACTGAATCTGGTCTCCCGTATCTCCTTACACAGATCCGATTCAGATTCATATATTTAAAGCCAAAGCCGGATTCCGATGATAATTGCTAGAATCCGTGTGATTCAATCTGGTCGCCCGTACCTCGTTACACAGAATCGGATTCATATAGTTAAAGCCAAAGCGATATCATATGCGAGAAGCAGCTATGAAGGAATATGGAATCCAGGCAATAATTTTTAGGCGGTAGAGAGGCCGAGGGCTACGAATAAGAAGGAAATGATGGATATTAAAAACGGTGAATGAAACCATAAGGAATAGAAATAAAGGATGACGAGACCGGAACCGGCCATAAAATAGTAGATAGGAAGGAGATCCATCTCCAGCTTTTTGAATGTGAGGATAAATAGCAATCTACAAAGGATATACTTCAAACATGGCTGAGGATAGATATCGCGAGGCGTAGGGTTGAAGTTCAATATATTTTTTTATGCCACAGAGCTGTACGCTTCCGGAGCAGGTCAATCATAACCCTACAAGCAACCGAAAGTAAGGGGATTCGTTTCTAGCTTTGTCGATGTGAGGATAAATATGGGCTCCGCAATCTATAAAGGAGATACTTCAAACATGGCCGAGGATAAATATGGGCTCCGCAATCTATAAAGGAGATACTTCAAACATGGCCGAGGATAAATATCGCTCAGCATAGGGTTGAAGTTCCATATATCTTTTATGCCACAGTGCTGTACGGTTCAAGAGCACATCAAACATAACCCTACAAACAACCGAGTGATGATCAGATACTGTATAAAGTACAAGCTTCGTCTATACATCGGAATGTCAAAAGAGCACCACTGACCATATTTATCTCCACCTACACAACGAGCACCTCACATCGACCTAAAATATCATATCCATTGAGGGGAGAACTTATAGAGTTTAGATGACTAGACACTGCTATTCAAGTAAGTGGTTAACAAGTATGTGGATGTCATCTACCCTTGTAGCCTTGTCACATTGTAGCCTTGTCACATTGGGTCAATTGTCCACTTTGAAGGAATTGAAGCCATATGGGAAGGACAANATATATATATAATTTATTTTCAAATGTAGCATATAAATCACATTTTCATGAACACTACACCTTAAGTAAACCCAAACCCACCATCATGGAATGGAGAAATATCCAACCTTAACCCCCAACACTAAGATTGACAATGCCCTTGAGTTATTGAGAAACCCCATACTAGATTTTAGAAACGCTAGAGAGTCCCCATGCCTTTTAGTGGCTACAATATTAAAGACCCTTGTAACATCCATTTTTAATGATATTTTTTATTATAGGGCTAGGATGTTTGAATGTTAGAACACAATTTTATGTAGAAACCAGATGTGAGATCTACAAATTTAAAAACAAGAGCTCATGACCTTGTTTATTGACTTGAAAACTAGTTTACATCCTCCTACAACAAAAAAATGTATTTGCATGGACTCGTGCACATTCCAACCTATTATAGAACATTGGATCAATAGGTGGTTTACTGTTTTCAACAAACTTCCCTACAATAATATCGAGGTGTCATTATATTTTCCTAAAAAAATATGGGTTGATTTGTGTTAGGTCACCATGTTAGTTGACATTGGTGAATTCTAGAGGTTGGGTTTATGGTCTACTCAAGATTGAGAAAATTCAAAGTGTGATCCATTAAGAGGGCCTTTCCATCTTAGACATATGCCTAAACCTCCTTGTTCAATATCTTTTCATTTCAAATAACATTGAGTAGGCCGAACCTTGATTTTCCTCCTTGTTCAATATCTTTTCATTTCAAATAACATTGAGTAGGCCGAACCTTGATTTTCACATTGAATCAAATCTTACTACAACATAGCCTATTCATTGCTTTATCCTACCAAGAAGAATCTTTAGGTCATGGTTGGGGAAAGGTTGGGCCTTCGGGGCATGCAAAGGACTCTATCTTAGAGACGTCACATGGCGAGGATATGCATTTTAATCTTAGTTCATATAATCCTCAGATGGCGAGGATATGCATTTTAATCTTAGTTCATATAATCCTCATGAATACTCGAGTTGCAAATAGACTTGTTATTGATTAAACACTTTTATAGAGGAAGTTCGTATGACATTATGTCTTTATACTTCACTATATATATATGGATGGTTTATTATGCCATTTTCTATATCTAATTATTCCCCATGTGCTACAACTCACTCTTTTGTTTCCTTATGTAGCAGTGATGTTTCCCTAAGATATAGTAGTGATAAATTCTATGAGTGATGTAATAATTGCATTAGACTGCTTGTTTGGTGTACCTCATACACAATAAGTGTACCTCGTACATAAATATTGTATAAATTTACGCAATTGTATTATTTATCTTGCTAGCAAGATATTCTAAAAATGTAGGATATTTATATTCTTACAACCTACATGTCACCCTATAAAATGTTTTAATACAAAAATACAGCTTTAGGTACTGAATATCTCTATACATGTCACCCTATAAAAACTTTTGATACACAAATACATCTTTAGGTACATAATATCTCTAATGAATATGACCTAATATAATTTGTTCATTAAATAACACATGTGTTTGTTTGTAGGAAGTTCCATCATGATGATGATTGTGATGGTCACATTTAAGAAGAAACGAATACTGAATTCCACACGATGAAAATAGCATTTGTATTCATGTGTTTTAATATAAAAGAGATTTCCAATGCATTTACATTGTAGATATCATCAAAAACATATCGAAGTTGCCTCTTAGTAGACCCAATGAAATAGTTGTGATTGATTTATTGCTTCTCTAAAAGAGATCAAATAATAGGTGTAGGAGTTCCTTATGTTAGATGGCATTATAGTTAACACACATAATTTGAAAGTTAAGCATGTCAACATATCTAAAATCTGTTCAGACTATTGGATGCTTTCTTAAATAGATTATAGGGATGATGTAATAGCCCAAATGAGGAACATTATGGTGTCGAATAATCTTAAAATTAATTTTTTTACAATTAATTAAAATTTTTGTAACTTTCAGCTATGATTTACATGAATATTTAACTATTGTCTATTACCATAAATTAGATGCATCTATAACATGTTAAAATAGACATGAAATGAAGTTAATAAACCAACATAACAACATATAAATTCTTCTAAAATATACAGAGTTCATGCGCAACAATTTAACTCATAAATACAATACAAAAAATGATAAAAAAACTTATCTTTCAAATTAGTTGTACAACCAAGTGTCTGGGACGAATGTTCCACCCAACCATGGACCTATTGTTCCAAGTATCAATCGCAAGGCATCCCCTATTTGAGGCTAGTCATCAACAAGAGAATGTGGTCTCTCATTGTCCACTCACAACTGAGAAATCCCACAACCCACTGGTATTCTGCTACAACTATCCCAATTTTCCACCATCTATCTTCCCCTTGACCCACCCAATACAAGGAATGTACCCCTTCACTCGTCTCAATCCCTTGGGCATCCCATTTGTTTATAGAGTTCTTTCTGGCACAACTAACCAAGAATCTATCAATCGAGAACTCAAGGGAACATGTTGCTAGGAAAAAATACAAGTGAACAACAACAAACACTTGTTGTTATTGTGCAATTCACAGAAGAGTTCACTCTTGATTCTTAACAACCTGAATCTTCAATGTTTAGCTCCAAAACACTCCAAAAATGCTCTAGCATGATCTAGAATTTTCCCTCTATGGATGTTCCAACTCCCATCTCTCTTTCTTGCTCTCTACTTGGTTTTTATGCCCAAAAATTGATTGTGTAAAACAATTGTAGCTACCCATACAAATTTCCTCTATTTTGGCTTGTTTGTTTGACGCGCACACTTCCCCAAGATGATTGTACTCATCCCCCCATGCTCCAAATAACTATGGGATGTAACCACTCACACCCACCCCCTCTTAGATGTATTCAATGATTGGCTTTTGGAACACTCAATCAAAAATTAGAAGGTTCAAATACCAATAGAAAATTTAGGAAAATGGGTTGAATTAATATACATAGGTAACTCCCCCTTGGACCCCTCTTGGAAATTCTCTTAGATCCTCCCCTCTCTTGGGGATTTATTCATCCCCCATCTATTTTCATGTCCCCTTGGAAGCTAATATCACATTTTATTACTAAAACATAGAAATACAATTTTCATATTACATTGCTTGGTGGTAGCCACATATTATATATACTTTAAGCATTAATTAAATTTGGGATTATAGTGGGGACATTACATTCCCCTTCCTTTACAATTGTGCGTCGGTGCACACTATGTCAATATACATATATTCAAATTTACATTACAATGATAGTTAAAAAATAATATTATGTAATTTCCCAACTCCAACAACAGTTCAAAACATAATCTCTCTTTCCTATCAACCCACAGACATAAGGAATACACCATTTGTTTATCAATTCCAACCTAAGGAATGTACCATTAAATTATCAGGATTAAACCAAGGAATGTTCCATTCTTTTATCAGGCCCCAACACAATTGGCTAGGAATCTCAGATGTTATTCCAAAACTCTAGCTACTCAAAATGGAGTCTGACATTTTGTTTTCCTCAAAATTGTAAAAAGTGTACGGTTATTCTTCCCACATGTTTTCGTCATGATTTCATGAAGCATCTTTAGGACCATAGTATGTCCATTCAACCTTTACTATCCATATGTCTTTGTTCCTGAGCACTTTGAATTTATGTTCAAGGATGTGTATTGGTTCCACCTAAAAACCTCCTTCATGCTCCACCTGGATCACACCCCCTTCATGCTCCACCTGGATCACATTCCATTCAATTATGTGGTTAAGTTCATTAACATAATTATTTAGTAATGACTCATGAAATACATTATGCACTCTCATGGATACAAGAAATTCTATCATGTATGCAATTGGCCCTATATTTTATAAAATTTCAAAAGGTCCACAATATCTTGCTTCTAACTTTGGGAAACTTCATAATCTTAGTTAACTCTTTTTCACCTTCACTTTTAAAAATACATGTTCTCCCACTTTAAAATATCTTAACACTTTGTTCTTGTCTGCATAATTTTTTTCTCTATCCTAGGAAACCTTTAAATTTTGTTTGTTCTTTTCCATCTTCTCTTCCATGTCCTTCAACAAATCTAGCTAAAAAATACTCTATGTCCTAGATTATCCCAACTCACTCGAGTGTTACACATCATGCCATACAATGCCTCAAATGGACTCATTTTTAACGAGCCCTGATACCCATTATTGTAGGCAAATTCAACAAAATAATCTTCCCACTTTGATGGTTGGTCCATCACATACATTCCAAGCATGTCTTCAATTATTTTGTTGGTCCTCTCTATTTTCCCATCTGACTCTGGGTGATAAGTTGTACTGAGATTTATGTTTTCTTCAAATCCTTTGAAAAAACACTTCCAAAAATTTGAAGTAAACTTTGGATCTCTGTCTCATGAACCCCGTGTAGGATCACTTTGGATCACTTCCTTAGGAACCCCATGTAGCATGACAACCTCTTTCATATAAATTTTCACAATATTTGTTTCCTTGTGTATTCTCTTCACTGGGATGAAATGCACTTCCTTAGTAAATTTATCCACCACCACCATGATGGAATCATGTTACTGCACTGTTCTCAACAATTTTGTAATAAAATAAACTATAACTACTTCTCAGTTCCATTGTGGAATGGGTAAGGGATGCAATAACCTCGCTAGATGTCTATGCTTTTTATTCACCTTTTGGCACTCTAGACACCTTGCTATATAATTAGTCACTTCTTTCTCCATTCCTAGCCAAAAGTACTGGTTCTTTATAGCTACGATTTTCTTTTTATATCTTGAGTGTCCAACATATAACACATTATGCATTTCCTTCAAAACTGCATTTTTTAGCTTATTGGAATTTGTCACATACACTTTGCCTTTGTACATGAGTATTCCATCACTTTTTAGCTCATAAAAATTAAATTTCCATTAAGAGTTACCTTGTTGTAATGCTTCTTTTATTTTCGCATATCGTTGATCTAAATTTGATGCTGCAATAATTTTGTCTTTTAGATCATTCCTATACGTGCTTGTGGATGCAATAAGCACTTCATGAGCTCTACTAGTGAGTGCATCAACCACTTGATTATCTTTTCCTTTGATGGGCTTAATATTGAAGTCATACTCACTAAAAAATTCAAGTCGTCTAGTTTGTAGCGAATTTAATGTTGGCTTTCCAAACAAATGTTTCAGACCACAAAGGTCTTTCCTTCACTCAAATTTCCTCCCCATGAAGTGATGTCTCCACATTTTCATTACTTTACAATTGATGATAATTCCAATTCATGTGTAGCATAATTTCTCTCATGCTCTTTCAATTTTTTGGACTCATAGCATACCACATGATCCTTTTGACTAAGAGCTCCATTGAATCCTTCCTTACATGCATTAGTGCACACAACAAAATATTCATCTGTATCTACAATATTCGAGATTGGTGCACTTGTTAATATGTATTTTAGTTGTTGAAATATTTATTTACATTTGGAATTCCATTCAAACTTCACTCCCTTCTTTTGCAATGAAGTGATTGGACTTGCAATCTTTGAGAACCCTTTTATGAATATTTGGTAATAATGGGAAAGAACCATGAATGATCTAACCTTTATCACATTTCTTGGTGTTCACCATCCACTAATGGACTCTATATTCTAAGGATCCATTGGTATCCCTTCTACTTAAATTATATGCCCCACGTAGTGAATCAACTTTGATAAAATATGCACTTACTTAGATTAACATACAACTTATGTTCCCTTAAAACTTGCAACACCCTTAAATGTTTATCATGTTCCTCTTCTGACTTAGAGTAGATGATTATATCATCTAGGAACATAGTCAAAAAATTGTCTAGGTACTTCATCAATACTTCATTCATCAAGAACATAAAAAAAAATGGGGCATTTAATAGTCAAAATGACACTAACGTAAATTCATCATGCCCATATCTTGTCTTGAATGTTGTCTTACTAATGTATTCTTCCTTTGTCCTCAATTGATGATAACGTAATCTCAAATCAATCTTCGAAAATATTCTTTCACCTTTCAATTGATCAAACAAGTCATTAATCCATGGATAATGATATTTGTTCCTTATGGTGACCTTATTCAATTGTCTGAAATCAATACACAACCTTAAGGTTTCATCTTTCTTCTTTACAAAAAGAACTAGGGATCCTCAAGGTGACACACTTGGAAGTCAACTCTTTCAATTCTGGCGTTGTCATTCTATAAGGTTTCTTAGATACTGGTGTAGCTCATGGCACTAAATCAATAGAGAAATCAATGTCTCTTTTTGGTGGAAGTCCTAGGATTTCTCTAAAAACATCTTCAAAATCCCTTATGATTGGATAGTCTTCAATACTTGCCACTTTATCTTTGGTTGCCTCTTCCATATGGGCTGCAAAAATATGACATCCCTTCCTAAAAATCTTCTTCAATTTTATAGCTAAAATTTCTCTAGCAACTATATCCCTTGGAATGCCTTAAACCTTGCCTTGCTTCCCTTCTTCATCAAGACATGTGATTGTCTTGTTGTAACATTCTATGATAGTATGGTGTTTCTTTAACCAATCCATGCCAATTAGACAATCATATGAATCCAATGGTATGTTGTTTACATCTAACTTTGTGTTGAGTCCATTCATGTCTATTAGATGATTTTTAACCAGCTCATTGGTTTTCCTCTTAGATCCTGTGGCTAACTGAACTAACCAATATTTCTTATGGTTACTCCTTTGCAAGTGAAATATTTCAACAATGTTATCATTTACGTAACTATGGCTAGATCTAAAATCAATTATTATTTATATGGGATCTTTATCAATCTTATGTTCCACTTCAATCGACAAGAATTGGTACTATGCTTGCTTGTTGTCCAAGGTTGCATAAATCCTTGGCATATTTGCTACCATGGCTTCCATGGTTTCAGCCTCTTGAATGTTGTGAACATTCCTAATTCTTTCTCCTTTGTGAGGGAAGTCCCTATATAAGTGGTTTCCCTCACATCCCCAACATTGTACATGATTCTTTCTTGGCCTTTTCCCAAATGAATCTATATTCTTATACTTAGTTTTGGTTGATTGACCTTGCTGATTTTCTTGGGAATTGTTCTTGAAAAAGGGTGGCTTAAAAACGTTTTTCCTTTGATCCTTTTTCTCTTTCGTCTCATCATTCCAAACATTTTTGAAACTAGTATTCCTCTGCTTTGCTCATAAATATGTTTTTCACTCCTTCTGGATTTCTCCGAAGTATTGGGGTTATCATATTGTATCTTATCAATGTATAAGGAGGGTAACCCACTTAGAAATATTTATATTTTGAATTTATCATCCTTTATGAAGTGAACATACTTCAGCAATTCAAAGAACCTCTTCTCATATTCATCCAGTTTCATGCTTCCCAACTTGAGTCCAAATAACTCTTTCATCTTCCTTTCATAGTAATTCTAAGACAAATATTTCTCTTGGAAATATACTTTGAACTGCCACCATGAGATCCTCTTCTCATCAAGGTGTTTATCTTTCTTAAGTTGATCCCACCACATGGTTGACTTTTTTTGCAAGTGGTAGGTTGCAATTCTATCTTCTACCCTTTAGGGGTAATCATGTAACTATGAATATTTATTTATTTGCAATATCCAAGACTCATTTTCTTCTCCTTTTTTGTGCTCAACATTCAAAGTTGGTAGTTTAATTTTCCTAATCTCACATTGCAATATATCTTCCTCATGCCTTCTTCTTTGCCGCCTCAAAAAAGACACACTTGGGCTCCTCCTTGGCCCTGAACTTGCATGATTTATCCTGGTACATTTCCTTGGAGAATGATGGTGCCTATTCATGCTTCTTGAATTCATGTCATTCCCATGAACATCTATTTTTCTTTGGGATCTGGATGTTGACACTTGTTTAACACTAGTTTTTTGCTTCGTATCAGATTCTTTATTAAATTTTCTATGTAACATATTCAAATTTTGAAGTATCTCTTTTTGAGCCTTTGATGTAGAAGCATCACCATACACATTCAATGAGGCCAAGTGGAGGACAACTCAACATCCAACATGCACTTTCAAATTGGTTTTGATTCCGAGGAGAACACATCACTTTAATGTTTTGAAAGTATTGTAATTAAAGGATCGTGAGATTTTGAGGCAAGATCCATTGTAAACAATTGAGGAGATTGTAATTTCTTTAATTCCTAGAGGATTGTACAGATTTTGAGCATTGACTCCTATCTATATTGTAAATGCTCATTTATTTGTAAAAATTTTAGTGGTCGAATGCTTTAATTATGATGTTAAATCACTAGAGTAGTCAGAAGGAAGGCTCAAGAAGCCCCTCCATGTATAAATGTATGTAATATATGCCAAAAGAGGCTAGTGAGGTTATTTTTATTGCTGCTGAAGGGAGTTGTAGAGAGAGATATAGTCATTTTATAGAGGAGATGTTGGAACTCTTGTAAATGTTTGGTTGAAGAAATATAATAGAGGATATTTTCTTTAAATGTGTGAGTTTTATTATCTCAAATTTATCTGGGTAATTTTATGCTATCTATTTTCTTTGTTTATGTGTCTGTGTGTGTATTTCATGGTTGAATGAATGAACCTTTGTTGTTCTATAAGTTTCAATTGTTTCTCTTTTGAAAACCTAGTACAAGGACTGCACAGTGGCACACAAGGAGTGTGAAGAACGAGTCTTTTTCAAGCTCAATAGCTCAGGAGAGATAGAGTGAATTTCGTAGCGTGAGTGAAAGGAGTGTACATATACTCATTTGAGTATAAAATCTCAAAGGATAGACCCATGCAAGGCATGCACAAGGCCAAAAATTAGAAAAGTATTGAAATATTCTCAAAGAGAGTGAGCGTAAGGAGTGTGCATGACATTATCCTAAGTCTCAAGCTCAAGAGGAGTAGCATAAGTGCGCACCAGAGCCTAAGTCCTTTAAAGTTGGAAAAACTTAGGAAGGATAGCGAGATTCAGTTCTCAAAAGGAAGAATTCATTTTGTTTAGAGGATGAGAAAACGAGATCCATTTGGAGGAAGCCCTAGGTTTTCATGAATGTCAGATATGAAGAAAGTGCATGGGTGTTAACCCTTTAAGTCCTTCGAACTTCATGAATTCGGGATTTTTTAGGCATGTGTTTTGGGGACGCCAAAAGTATTGAAGCCCAGAGTGCACCTTGGTCGTCGGATACAAGTACACATGTCCACATATCGAGCGTGTTTGAAATTTTTATTCTCTAGAGAATCTAAAGAGTTGTTGCAAGAGTGTGTAGAACTCCCAAAGCTCCGAAGATGAGAGTAGATATCAACTTTTGGCATCAGGACCACGTGTCGACAAATTTCTAGTGATTCAGGAATCAAATAGTCCAAGAGAATGAAGGCGTAAAGTGGTTTGGATCGAGAACTCCTGAGGGACCGAAGGTCGGAGTAGATATTGACTATATGTTGAGTGAGACATGTTGAGCCCAGAGTCCAGAGTAATCATAGGCCATCGATTGAAAGTGGATGTGAGCCGTCTGGTTTTCAAGTTCAAATTTCACACATTCATAGGTGTTTCATGTTTGGACGGGGAAGACTCCTGAAGCTCGGAGTCCTAAAATCTTTGTGAGTGGTAGATCAAGGCACGTATTGTGAGCCCTTAATCCCCACCTCTGTTCGGATATTCGTGAATTTGGTGTTCAGGAGGATTTTTGTGTGTTGTAGTTGGAACCCCCAAAACTCGGAGCTCTGAAGTGGCAGAGTTCCTACCATATAAAAGGTTTATCCTACAATTTTTTCATGAGGTCACATGGATTTATCCACTGGAGTGATAAGACCCTCGTGAACGTAAATTTTCACACAGGAAAAAGGGAAAAATCTTGTGGTATATAGTTTTGATGGTTGAAAGAGGACCCGAGAGCTAATTCAACTCCCTTGTGAGAACAATCCTAGACTGGGATGTCACATGAGCCCCTAGGAGTGGTGGGGGTTTTCATCAAGTGGTATTAGAGACTAAAAATAAGCTCTATGAAGATAATATTTAGGATCATGCCACCAAGAAGATGTAGACAGAGACATGTAGTCAATGCAGCCATAGAAGACAAAATGAGACAACTTCATGCAAGGTTGGATGACATGGAGACAACAAAAATAAAAAGACTTGATGTTAGTGACGTCAGTGAGAATGAAGATGTCGAAGAAGAAGAAGTTGTAGGATAACCAGAAACAAATGAGTGACTGCTGAGAGCTGTTGTCAAGTTGGGAACCAGAGAAAAGATAATTTTTTTTATGTACGAAGGCAATTTAAATGTAGAATAATTTATTGAGTCGATAAGTTCTTTATACAAATACTTTGACTATGAGGATATTTATGATGAGAAGAAGGTAAAGCATGAAGTACTTGGATTGAAGGGACATGCAACTTTATCGTGTAACGAGTTTCAAGCTGACAGAAAGAGAAAAGGTAAAACCAAAATCAAGAGTTGGGATAGAATGGTAGCTAAGTTCAAGGCTAAATTCATACCCAAGGATTATCAGTTAAATCTATTTAGGAAGTTGTACAATTTGAGGAAGAAAGGTTTTTCGGTGAAAGAGTATACCAAATTTTTTTATAAGTTGAACATAAGAAGAGGACACAGGGAGAATGATGAAGAAAAATTTGCTAGGTGCATTAATGGATTGAGGTAAGAAATCTAGGATGATATTAGCATGATGAAAATGCTAACTGTGGAAGATGCTTATCAGGTATCCCTGAAGGAATAAGAAAAGTTGGAAAGGAAGAAGATTCAACGAAATAAAGGAAAGAGTACTAATAGAGGAAGATGAACCATCAGAGAGAAGTTACAAAAACCTAGAGGTGAAGTTGGAAGATATAATAGTCAGATAGAGAGAGGAGGAATTTCCATAGGAGGACACTATGGAGGAAGAAATTTTTTTCCCAAAGGTAGAGGAAGAGGCAGAGGTGGAGAAGTGAAGTGTTATTCCTATGGAGAAACAAGACATATGTCTTGGGAATGTCCCGAAAGAAAGAATGAAGGAGGTTGAGAAGCTCACATTTCTGAAGCATAGAAGAAGAATGTGAAGATAGAGATGAAGGAAGAAGCAGTGAAATAAGGATGATCACTCATGATGATTAAAGTAATCGTAAATCCAGAGAAAGAGGTACGAGAAACAATCCATAGGAACAATTTGTTCATAAATACTTACAAGACCAGAGATAGGGTATGAAAGGTGATCATAGACACTAAGAGCACTGATAATTTGTTATCCACAGAGATGGTGGAAAAGTTGAAGTTGGAGACGAATTCACATTAGAATCCATACAAAGTGTCGTGGTTGAAGAAAGGACATCAAGGCATGGTAAGTCGACAATGTAAATTTGAGTTTAAAATAGGTGTTTATAGAGATGAAGTTTTATGTTATGTCATACCTATGGATGTTTGTCATGTTATGTTGGGAAGACCATGGAAATATGACAAGAATTTCATACATGATGGGCGGAATAACACTTACACCGTTGAGAAGAATGGGTGTATGCATATGTTGTTTCCAATAGAAGATAAAGGAGTCAAAGAGGAATCTAGTCTGAGTATGCTTCTCATGAGTGGGAAGGAACCCTTAAACAAAGTCAAGAAAGACCGGAAAATGCAGTTTTCTATTGTGGGTAAGCCGAGAGTCATTCTCACAAGAACTTCTATGAATGATTTTCTTGTAGAAGTTCATGATTTATTAGATGAGTTTGTTGATATTGTGGTGGATGAGTTACCTCACACTTTACCACCCATCAAGAGTAACAATCACCATATTGACCTTATTCCAGGAGCAATTTTGACGAACAAAAAAGCATGCAAAATAACCCCACAAGAGAATGAAGAGGTCAAGGAGCAATTCCAAGAGTTGTTGGATAAAGGTTTGATCAAGGAAAGTTTGAGCCCGTGCACATTACCATCTATGTTGATTCCAAAGAAGGATGGAGTTTGGAGAATGTGCACAAATTCTAGAGCCATCAACAAGATAACCATGATGTATAGATTTCCTTTCCCCAGAATGGATGATTTAATGGATTGTTTGAGTGGATCTAGTTATTTTTCCAAAATAGACTTGAAGAGTGGTTATCATCAGATAAGGATGAGAGAGGGAGGTGAATGGAAAACAACATTCAAAACAAATGAAGGATTGTATGAGTGGATTTTTATGTTGTTTGGCTTAACAAATGCACCAAGTAGGTTTATGAGGTTGATGAATGAAGTGCTTAAAGATTTTATTGGTAAGTTTGTTATTGTTTATTTATATGATATTGTATTTTTCAGCAAGACTGAAAAGGAGCATTTAATACATTTGAAAATGTTGTTGAGGAGGTTACAGTAGGAGAAGTTGTTGGTAAATCTGAAGAAATGTTATTTTCTGAAAACAAAATTGTGTATTTGGGGTTCGTAATCTCTTCAAATGAATTGAATATGGATCCCGAGAAGGTGAGCGAAATAAGAGAATTTACTTCTCTGAGAAGCGTGTTTGAAGTAAGGAGTTTTCATGGGTTGGTGAGTTTTACAAGAAATTCATTAGGAATTTCAGTAGTATTTGTGCGCCCATACTGAATGCCATAAAGAAGAAACATGGATATTTTAATTGGATAGAAGAAGCTGAGAAGGCATTTAGAGATTTAAAATAAAAGATAACAGAACAACCTATTTTAGTTCTCCCATATTTTAAGAAGACCTTTTAGATCAAATGTGATGCAAGTGGAGTAGCCATTGGCATAGTTTTAGGTCAAGATAATAAGACTGTTGCTTATTTCAGTTAGAAGATGAATGGTTTTAAGAGAAAGTATTCAACATATGATAAGGAATTTTATGTTGTAATTCAATCTTTGAAAAAGTGGAGGCATTATCTTATCTTGAAGGAGTTTGTTTTGTATACTGACAACCAGGATTTGCAGTTTCTAACAGGACAAGATAAATTGAACTAGAGACATGCTAGATGGGTAGAATTCATGCAGAATTTTCTTTGGTTATCAAGCATATTAGTGGAAGAACTAACAAATTTGTAGATTCTTTGAGTAGGAGATGTTTGATCTTGCAGGAATTCCAAGTGGAGACACTAGGATTTGAACACCTCAAGGAGATGTATCAAGGAAACCCGGATTTCAAGGAAGCTTATGAAGCATGTGGGAACCCTTTTCTAAGAGACATATATCAATGGATGGACTATATGATCCAAGATGGATTTTTATTCAAGGGAAGTCGAATTTGTATCTTTAAATGCTCAATGAGGGACAATTTTCTAAAGGAGAAATATAACAGAGGATTGGCTGGACATTTTGGCCATGATAAAACGTATGCGCAGTTGAATTATTCATAATATTAGCCAGGAATGAGGTATGATGTGAAGAAATTCATGGAAAGATGAGAAATCTTCCAGTATGCTAAAGGAAAGAAGCATAACACTAGATTGTATCAACCATTGCCTATTCCAGATAGACCGTGGGATGTTATAAGCATGGATTTTGTTCTAGGATTGCCAAGAACCCAAAGAGGAGCCAATTCAATCTTTGTGGTAGTAGACAAATTTTCAAATATGGCACATTTCATACCGTGTCACAAAACTAGTGATGCTACCCACATAGAAAATTTGTTTTTCAAGGAGATTGTGAGATTGCATGGGTTTCCCAGAAGTATAGTTTCAGACAAAGATACTAAATTTTTGGGACACTTTTTGAGGACCTTGTGGAAGAAGCTGGGGACAATTTTTTCTTTTATTTCCACATATCATCCTCAGACAAACGAAAAAACTAAGATGGTGAATCGAAGTTTAGGGAATTTGTTAAGGATTTTGGTCACTAAACATAAAAATCAGTGGGACCAAATTCTTCCTCAAGAAGAGTTTTCATATAACTAATCATCGAATAGGAGTACTAGTAATATTCCATTCCAGATAGTATATGGGATGCATCCAAGAGGAATTTCAGAATTGAGAGATTTGGTAAAAGATGAATTATGAAGTGCAGGAGCAAAGGACTTTGTTGCATAAATGAATAAGTTGCATGATCAGATCAAAGGACAACTATAGAATAGAATCCATGAATATAAGAACAAAATAGACCAGAGAAGAAGAGAGGTACATTTTGAAATTGGAGATAAATTCTTAGCACACCTGAGGAAGGAAATATTTTTGAAGGGGAAATATAACAAGTTGAAGATGAAGAAGATAGGACCTTGTAAGCTCCTCCAAAAATTTGTTGTGAATGCTTATGAGATTGAATTCCTAGAGGACATTGGAATATCACCAATATTCAATGTAGCAGATTTATACCATTACAGGATGGATAATATAGAAGGGACATATGATCGAGAGGATATTCAATGGAAGAAATATATGCCCATAGAAGAGAAGCCAAAGATAGAGAATATCGTGGACCAGAGGATTCCTAAAAAGACCAAGAGAAAAGTTTATTATGAGTATATGTTTAAGTGGAAATATCATCCAGTAGAAGATGCCAGTTGAATAATTGAAACTGATATCCACAAACATGGAAATATAGTGGAAGAGTTCATGGAAAGGATTCCATGATTCTTTTTGTCTAGAGGAGTATGATGCAAAAGCATCACCGTCAAAATTCAATGATGCCAAGTGGAGGACAACTCAAAATCCAATGCTCACATTCAAATTGGTTTTGATTCCGAGGAGAGCACGTCACTTTAATGTTTTGAAAGTATTGTAATTAAAGCCCCGTAAATTTTTGAGGCAAGATCCATTGTAAAAAATACAGGAGATTGTAATGTATTTAATGCCTAATGGATTGTACAGATTTGGAGCTAAAACTCCTATCTATATTGTAAATGCTCATTTATTTTTAATAATCTTAGTGTTAGAATTCTTTAATTATGATGTGAAATCATGAGAGTAGTTGGAAGGAAGGCTTGAGAAGCCCCTCCAGGTATAAATGTATGTAATCTATGCACAAAAGAGGCTACTGAGGTTATTGTTATTGTTGTTGAAGATATTTGAAGAGATAGATGTAGTGATTTTACAGAGGAATTGTTGGAACACTTGTAAATGTTTTGTTGAAGGAATATAACAGAGGATATTTTCTTCACATGTATGAGTTTTCTTATCTCTGAGTTATTTTGGTAAAGTTATGATATCTATTTTATGTGTTTATGTGCCTGTGTGTGTATTTCATGGTTGAATGAATGAACCTTTGATGTTCTATAAGTTTCAATTATTTCTCTTCTGAAAACTTGGTGTAAGGAGTGCATAGTGCCACACAAGGAGTGCGAAGGCCGAGTCATTTTCAGACTCAATAACTCAGGAGAGATAGAGTGAATTTAGTAGAGTGAGCAAAAGGAGTGCACACATACTCATTTAAGTATAAAATATCAAAGGATAGACCCATGCAAGGCGTTCATAGGGCCAATACTCAGAAAAGTGTTGAAAGTGTCTCAAGGAGAGAGAGTGCAAGGAGTGCATAGGATATTTTCCTAAGTCTCAAGATCAAGAGGATTAGCACAATTCTGTGCCAAATCCTAAGTCCTTTAAAGTTGGAAAATCTCAGGAACGATAGTGAGATTCAGTTTTTGAAAGGAAAAATTCATTTTCTTTAGAGGACAAGCATATGAGATCCATTGAGAGGAAGCCACAGGTTTTCAGACCGTCATATCTGAAGAAAATGCATGGGTGTTAACCATTTAAGTCCATCATGATTCACGAATTCGGAAGTCTTTAGGCATGTGTTACAGGGAAGCCAAAAGTCCCAAAGCCCATAGTGCACCTTGGCCGTTGGATACAAGTACACATGTCTACAAATCGAGCGTGTTCGGAATTTTGCCACTCTAGAGAATCCAAAGAGTTGTTGCAAGAGCATGCAAAAATCATGAAGATCTGAAGGCCAGAGTAGATCTCGACCATTGGCGTCAAGGCCATGTGTCAGAATATTGCTAGTGATTAGGGAATTCGATAGTCTGGGAGAATAGAGATGTAAATTTTTTTGGCTCAAGAACTCCTTAAGACCAGAGTATATCTTGATCGTCTCTTGAGGGAGACACGTGGATTATGGATCCATCCCTTTTCCAGTTCATCACTCGGGAGGATTTGGAGTGTTATGGTGTGAAAATATCTAAAGCTTGGAGCACAGTCCAATTATAGGTCAGCAATTGAAGGTAGACGTTAGTCGTCTGATTTGCAAGTTCGGAGTTCATTCATTGGAAGGTGTTTCATGTTTTGATAGGTAAGACTCTTGAAGCACAGAGTCTTGAATTCTCTTTGAGCCATAGATCAAGGCATGTATTGTGAGTCGTTGATCCCCACCTATGTTTGGTTGTTCGTGAATTCAACGTTTGGGAGGATTGTTATGTGTTGTAGTTGGAAATCCCGAAGCCTGGAGCTCTGAAGTGGAAGAGTTCCTACCATTTAAAAGGTTCATCCTATGGTTTTGTCTTGAGGTCACGTGGATTTCAACGCTGGAGTGACAAGACCCTCGCAAACGTAAATTTGCATGTAGGGAAAAGGGAAAAGGCTTGTGGTATATAGGTTTGAGGGTTCAAAGAGGACCCGAGAGCTAATTCAGCTCCCTTGTGAGAATGATCCTAGACCATGAGGTTACGGGAGCCCCTGGAAGTTGTGTGGATTTTCGTCAACCTTCATAATCCTTTCATTATCCATTCTATAGCTCTTCCTTTATCTATGCAAGATTCTCATAGTTAGAGGATACTACCTGTCTCTTCTCCCACTACAGTCTATCTCATCATTACCCATGCTAACATGAAGAAATATTATCTCCTCCTCATGGTTATAATATCCACGAACATATTATATGACTCTAGTCATTAAGAAGAACAAAAATTGCTTTCACGTACCTCTAATTCTACAAGAAATGTGCATATAACAATTACTATTAGACCATGCATAGCATAAAACATTTCTTCAATTAGAATACAGGTTAATCTTTATCTAAATTCATAAAGGACACAATACATCAAATAAAAATATGATTCCTTATATGTATTCATCTCTAAAATATATTTCCAATGGTTGTAACTATGCCTCAATATGAGTTCTAAGCGAAAAATTACAACATTTACATGCTGCAATTTCCACTATTTTACTATTACAAAAATATATTTATTAATTTTTGGAAACTTTTGTTTCCCAAATAAAATTTTTGGGTGGATAAGTATCTTCTCCTCCTCAAAACCTTTCCAAGGACTATTCCTTTTCTCAAATTGGAGCTCCGACCTGAAAGTTATGGTCGAGAGAGTTTTTTACTTTTTTACTCAATTTACCCTTTTATGCTACATGTGTCTTATTTTTCTTTCTGCACATATTTACATACCTAGATCCTAAATTTGGCTCAATGGTTGTTTTCTATGGTTCAAAATATTTCCATAGACTCCTCGTGTGCCCCAAATGGACCTCTAAGTAAGGATTTATTCTCTTTGGAAGTAATTTGGCATTGAAATTTTACCCTTATTGTTTTGGCTATAACTTTCTCATGCGAGCTTTGTTTTGCAAACAGATTAGCTTGTTGAAAATATCTCCTTGAGATATTTTATTTGAGTTGCAAAAGCTATATGTGGTGTCATTGGTACTTACAGTCTTGAAAACTATCAATCTTCAAAATGTTGTTTAGGCTCTCAAAAGTTCCCTGCAAGTTAATGACTTTCAAAATATAAAAAATGCAGAAAATTTCATATAAAATTGACTATTTTATTGTTAGAACAACCCTTTAATTTTGAGTCATTGATCTCAAATCAAGTGTAATCTGAGTCGTTGATACAAGCTCCATCGATGATCCACAATTGGCACTTTACTTTGGACGTGCACAACATGTTTCCTAAACTCCCAACCCGATCATCGGGCATAGGTCCATTCCAACCAATTCACAACACAATGCTAAAACGGTTGACCTGACCATCAACCATTGACCTTTGAAAATTTTCATTGGAAAATGAAAACCCTAGTTCCAATTAAGGCGATGCCTGACTATCAAACCTTCAGTCGTCGATCATTTATCTAGGAAACCACTTGTAACACCTTGTTAAATCGGTCGACCCAATTGTCAACCATCAACTAATTCTGTGTTGACATGGAAACTACTAATGTGGTATGCCATGTGATTGTTGACATGGAATGACACATCATCTTGAGATATTAACTTGGCTGAAGTGATGCGACACATGGATGTTGATGTGCCATGGCATGTGGATTTTGATGTGGCATGACACATCATCACCCTCTTTTCTCCATTAGTCATTTCTCTTGGAATATCAAAATACTTTGTCAATTCAGTTGATGCCCAACCATTGGCCCATTGGTTGTTTCTCTTGTTGGGACACCATCAAATACACCCAACTTCCTTGGCCATTCATGATGAGGGGGTTCTCCTTAATTAGTATTATAGTTAGTGTTCCAATTAGTTTCAACTCTTTCTATTGTAGATAGTAGTTCACTTCAACACTTTCCAATGCAAGCATTTAGTTCAATTTTAACAATTACGGCTGTAAGAATTTAGTTATTTATTGTAACTTCCATTGTAATCATCTAACAAGGAGAGAGAAAAAATCACCTTGCTTAAAAAAGGCACTCCTCTCTCAGTCAATAAACGTTATGTTCTGAATTGTAGAGCAATTGGTATCAGATCCTCGATCTTGACACGTTGTTGCTCGACATCACGAATTAGATAGGAAACCAACTATAAGTTCAATTTGTTTTTTATGTGTTTTTGTGTCCTATCTTACAGTGCTAGTCACATGAGCTCCATATTCCCTTCTCATGATGTTCCTTTATGCCCTTCTGAGGGATTTTCCAGTACACCCTTCTCAGGAATTTCCAGTATGCCCAATCATCGGGTGTCAATACACCATTCTAAGGGATTTTCCAGTGGATTTAATATCCCTTCTTAGGGATTTATAGTGCATCCTCTACTCATAATTTCAGTGCACCCTCTGCTTCGAGTTCTCAGTGTGTCCCACAAATTTTTGACTATGTGCATAGAATCCAGGAGTTATCTCTTCGTGTTGTGTGAGATGATGGATGCCAATAATGCTTCTATATAAGGAGCTATCCATAGAGGATTCAACTTAGAACATATCCACACCAATTCAATATTTATCTATGTATCTACATGAGTTATACTATATGAAGCAACATCGAGCTCACACACCGATGCATCTTGATACGTGCATTCAATTGCCGAAGTTTCTGGGCCAAATGAATGGAGATACTGATGACTCTTGTCTCCGTAGTATTTCCACCTACTTAAATACATGCCCCGAGATGGTCAAACAAATAAACTTCATATTGCAAGACTGTAGTTGGAGGGAATTGCACAGGCTTGGTGGGATTCTCAGCTAAAGAATTTTTCTTTGATTATCAACATCGGTGAGCCCACAACTACAAAACCTATAAACATCACATTGTGGGATGTATTTTTCTAGGCACTCAAAGACCACTTCTATCCCCCTGGATATCAACATAACCTCCTTTCCAAATGGTTGCACCTATGAAAACTTGCCAATTAGTGAGTACATAGCTACATAGATTTATTTTGAAAGTTGTGCATCCAACTACACATTTCAGATCCATAACAGGTACTGATTGTCAAATTTAATTCTGGTTTATTAACAATTTTTCCTTATGAATTCAATTTGTTTGAGTTTCCTTGGACAAGGCCTTTCTTCAAGCCTTGGCCATGGCACGTAATTTTTCTCCTCAAATACTCTCACTCCTAAACTGATATGGTCCCTCTATTGATATTCCTTCACATCCTAGGAATTCATTTGTTTCCCCTACTTCCCCATCCATGCCCAAAAAATCACCCTGGTGTACCTTTCATAACACCAACTCACATGCATCTACAAACTGTCAAGAACTTAAGAACAATCACACCAACCAGACTCTATTTCCAGAGGTTGCTCATCCAAATTCCCATGACCATCCTGAAGTAATCTCTCCCGACAATCCTACCAAGGTGGACCCTTCTTTGATTCTGATGACCACTAATGAACTAATGTTTATATATTTTTGGATATTTTTTACTTATTCTTCTCCCTAAAATAATTATTATTATCACCTATCTATTATAACAAGTAATAATATAATAATACTATTCTAGGTTTTCTTTATTCTAACCCTATTACTAATTGCACTATTTTTATTATTAACTATTATTATTACAAAAACTAAGGTATTATTAGTATCATTATTATTATTATAACTAGATTGTTACTCTAAGTTATTATCATTATCATTATATATAGGTTATTATAATAATAATATTTAACATTTAATTGGTTATCCTTATTATTATATCTAGGTTACTAATATATATATTTTTTTAAGTGATCTTGAGAAGTTTATATTACCATTTGAAATGTACAAAGATTGTGTTGTTGGTCTCACTAGGGAAATTGGACTAGAAAAAGTGCATCAAAATGTATGGAATAGTATGAAAATAAAGTCTTTTAAACATACATTTGAAATGTACAAAGATTGTATTGTTGGTCTGCCACTCGGAAATTGGACTAAAAAAGTGCATCAAAATGTATGGAATAGTATGAAAATAAAGTTTTTTAAACATAAAAGTATGGTGAAGTCTGAAAATTAAGGTATCTCCTATGAATTATGATCCTAGAGCCTTCAATAATGAAACACAAAAAAGGGAACCCGATAAGCATCTATTCTGAGTGGAGGGATGGCCCTCATCCAGAGTTTGTTGAACATTTTCCAAGTGGAGGGTCGAGAGATCCAATCCCGTGAGATTCTTTGCAAGGAGGTTCATTTAGAGGTCCTAGAGTCATAATTGGGCCTACATCGCGTCTAGGTGTAGCAGGATTTCTTCCTTGTCATCTTTCCTGTCCATCAGAGTTCATCCAATAAGGAGCTTCATGTGCCATTATAGTTCAATCGTCTACAAGCAATGAGAGACACATGATCTAGTATTACTAGTTTTTGGAATCCAAGAGTGCGTTGTGTCTAGAACCTCATCATATGAGACAAATCTTCGAAGGAATCTGACATCAGCCTCCACAAGGTCGATGTTCGCTTGAATAGAAATTGGAGTATGAGATTTATAAGACTTTGAAGAGTTCGCAGCTGCTGCAGCAAGTCGTGAGCTAGTGTGATGAGGAAGGTTTCGAGAGGATCTTCCTCAGCCTCATCGAGAGCCTCTTCCTCGTGCCATGACGGTTCTTGGAAGAGCTTGGGACTTGGAGAGAAAAGGAAGGGAAGTATGTGAAACGTGAAAGGAGTCTAAGTGGTGTTCGAGCAAAGCAGGAGAAGGGTGGTAGAGCCAGATGAGACTAGGAGGGAAAATAATAAGGTGAGGCAGATTGTTGAAGGAGGTCGCGGTAGCGATTCCATGATGACTGCGAGGTGGGAAATTATTTTGATTAAAGGCCAAGGTAGCTTCCATCGTAAGGATCCATATGGGAGGGACATGCGAGGAGCGTGGCTTCTACTTTCGTCGTATCGGTTCAGAGTGATGAGTTTGATAGCCACAGGGAGTGGTGGCCTGGGTGGATCGCAAAACTTTAGTGGAGTTATTTTTCATTGATGGAGGTGACAAGAGTGATGGGAGGTAAGAGCATGTGGACGGGAGGGGTGTCCACGTGGGTAGTCTCCTCAATGGTCGAACCTTCTCGATTTCTCTTCCCGGACACTTGATACGGGGGAGCAGGTCTGCATGGGATATAGACAAAAAATTAAGGTACAACTATGAGTGTGGGACAAGATCCCAATTGAGGTCCAGTGGTATATTCCCTCTATTTATTCGTGCATTATCCAAGAGCTCAACAAGCGTATTGGCTGAGAATTTCACATGGGAGGGGATAGCGACTTCAATTTGGGGTAAAAGTGAGTGAATGTGTTCCACAGTGGTTGAGAGTCTCCAATTGGTGGTGATTTTGGTTAAGGAATCCTGTTTTTTATTTTGTGAATCATTTTAATAATGAGTTGAGAGTCCCCTTCAATGATGAACAAATGGAAGCGTTTTCGAATGGCGATGTTGAGGCATTCTTTCAAAGATTGAAGTTTTGGAGTGTTATTATTTTCAATTCCAATGAAGCTAGCATAGAGTCTTAGTATTTGTTCTTGGAAGTTATTAAAAACACCTCCATAGTTGGTTGGGTTGATTTCCTTCATAAGCTCCATCAAAGTTTAGTTTGAGGAATGGTGGGGGTGGAGACCAGGTTGTATGGGTGGAATGGTGAGTATGGATCATGGGAGGAGAAGGAGGAAGGGTGGAGGGTTGAATGCGAAGGATTTGGAGGATGAGGGTTTCTTTTTTAGTGTTATTCTTTTCTTGAGGCTGCCAAGTTGAAGACATGATGGTTTCCTTGATGTAGCGTTTGATTTTGTTCCAAGTTTCTTTCTTTCTAGGTTTCCCATAGGAGAAAACCAGAGAGAAGTTGCCAAGCTCGATTCACTAGTGGATTGGAGTAAGTGTTTTATCTCCATAGAAATAAAGTGATGGTCTTATTTTTAGTTCCATAAGGATTCTATAGGATTACAAGAAGTCCCTTAGGTAGGGCCTACTCCAAGGGATGTCAAAAGAATCCTTAGTTTTTCATTGCCATTTTTATTAATATTTTGTGATTTATTTATATTCATGGTGATAGATTATTTACTTTCAATCAATTATATGTTATTCACATTTTCATTTATAATAGTATTTCCAAACTGATGTATTCTCATGATTTCCTTTATTCTCTTGGATTGCAATGATTAGTGCTATGGAATATGGGCCTTGTGAATCTCTACAATTATGATGGTTAGTATTATATTTATTTCCTTATTTTAATATCTGGACAATGATTGTTCAACTCACAAGACCTTCTCATTATGTTAGCACCTTAGTTCTCTAGACTTTGGTCTTACTCCTATCTGAATTTTAGCAAATAGGAGGATTTTGAAAATAGAAGTAGAATACATTAGTACTATGAAGTACTTATGGGTAGATATTTCCACCATTCTACTACATTGTCTAGTTATAGTATCTATATTTCTCCCTTCTATGTCCTTTTAAATGTTTAATGATTCTCTAGATGGAGTATTCAATATCCATCCCTATAATTCCCTCTGCACTTGCAATAGTTGTGAAAAGGAACATTATTTACCTTTGACATGCTCTATCCTCCGTTTGACAATTTGGATTTTGTCTTCCAGTGAATAGTCCCACTAAATGTTTTCATTGACATGCCATATTTTAAAAATATCTTATTTTATTGATTAGAATTAGTGCCAACCATTTTGTAAGGTTTCCTCACACTATCCTTAGCCTCTAATAACTTATCCTTTTGACAATTGTCTTCAAAAGTGCATATTTCAAACAGCCCAAGTTCCTTTTGAAATGGAGTTAGGAGTGCATAGAAGTTCCATGGAAACATATATAGATTAAAATTCAAATATAATCCACCAAAATTTTGAAAAGTTGGGATCCAAATATAGGGAAAAATATATATAAATAAATAAATTTTAAAATATAAAAAAACACATTTAAACATTGAAATTTTAAATATTTGAATAAACTTTGCTCTAAATTTTTCTCACAAATTCATAAATGTAGATTTATCTCAAAGCCTTATATTTGTGTGTTTTAGGATTAGGAAATAGAGTTAAAAAAATGGAATAAAAATAAAAAGAACAACTCCAATCATCTTCTCTAGCTATGCTAAATTACTAGGATGGTGTGAAAATTGCATTTTTACTAGGTTGTTGTAGTCATTGGCATTTTACATACTAATGAGCATGCTTACATTTATTCCTTCTAAATGTGGTTATGGAAAATGCCACAAATGTTGTGAAAGAGTTGGTCTTGTTGCATAGATTTCTAGGGAATCTAAAAAATAGATGAAAGGATCCTCTCTCAATTAAATATATTAATTACAAGTAATTTGGAGTACATAAAAAATATCACTTTTCACTTGACAATAGAACCTTAGACATACAATTCCTTACCCTGGTTTGTACCTTGACATCAAAAGCGATGGCACCTTAACCTTAGACTAAGGTAAAAAAATAAAAAAAATAAAAAAAATCTTACTCTGCATATCCTTCCAAAAACAACCTTCAATATTATGATATTATGCATTTTGTATATTTTGAAAACAAAAAGAAATAAATGAGCAACAACATTCAAGATGAAGGAAGAGAAAATACAAGGAAAGCTAATCATTGCTATCATAATTATTTTGTATGAGGAAACACACTAAGATGAAGGTAAAATTTGAAAGGATTTCTAGAATATGTTCTTAGACATGCTTTGGGATATATGACTTCTTTCATAATATGGAATGTAGAAAAATAGGACTTGGTTCCAACCTTGAATTTGAACAAATTACCATTGCCATTATCCATGAGACATACTTTCTCATAATAGCACTTTATTTTTGAAGCCATGAATCTCAAAAGATTGTTTTCTCAAGGTGGTAGTCAAAGTCAATAATGATACTCTTAATATTGTTGTATGAATATAATCCTTATGAAAACTCTATTCACAGTTCTCACACTTGGATGTTTGGAACAATGAACTAGGAACTTATGCAATGGGAACTTTTTATGTATTTCAATTTTCATCATTTAAAAATATGAAAGGAAAAAAACAAGCCAATCAACAATCTATATTGGGTATGGAATTCCTAATAAACATAGTTCTTTTGAAAACAGAATGAGAGTTGCATAAGTAAATCTCTTAGTCAAACTTAGATTTGAAGAATGAACTCTAGGGAAGACCTACCCACAACCAAGCTACACAAAGAGAGTTTTCAATCTTTGTTTTCAATATAAATAACTTCATGCACAAGATCCATGGTAGGAGTACACATGTGAGACCTAACATCTACATTTAAATCTCATATAAGAGTCTTAAACTAAATGATATTATTTCATGGTTCAAATTTTCTTCCTTTAAGGAAATGTAAGCCTTGTAAAAAATTATGCAGAGTGAGGAGAATAATTTTTTTTGAGAATTCTTGAAGTGATTTAACACTAGGAACTTGTAAGAGAAATGGTTGAGAAGTCAATTTTGACTGAGGAGAGGGATAAAGATTTGGAGAAAAGGTTCCACACTTCTATGCATCTTGCAATTGAGAAGAATCCCAAGCTAGGTATTGATGTTTTCAAATACTTTCAAGAAATAAAAATATGAACAAGGGTTTTCAAATAGTCGACCTAGCAACAAAAAAAATCTTAATTATGGTGACAATAATTCAAAGTTTGTAGTTAAAGAGTAAGTGGTAGATACTTCTCTCTAGAAATTCTATTGGTTAATGCAGTAAAAGGGATTATAATGTCTAACAGTTTCATGTTAGGGAAAGAATAGAGTGCAAATGGAAAATGCAAAAACAAAAGGTATACTCAATAATGAAAAATAATAGTTAGTTTAAAATTTTACAAAATCTAAGCCTAGTTTACAAATCAGATGGCATTTTTGTATGTGATATTAATTTATAGGTTAAGGCCATAATGAAATATCTTCTCCCTATAGGAAAAGAAAGAAAATGGAAAATTTAACTTTAAATAATGGTCATCTCCCTTCAAAAAAGTTCAAACATCATATTAACATTTTAAAATTGTTTACTTTCCCAAATTTTCTTGTACCTAAAAGTATTAATATTAGTTTAATAAGTAGTTCTCATCAAATCTAATGTGCATCTCTTGTCTAGTAACTATGGATGAAACTATTAACAATTAGTTAATTGTTATGTTAACGCATTCAACATGTTTTTGTGACTGAAAGACAATTATGTATTGTTGTTATCAAACCATAACACCTGTTATACAAAACAATCTCCTCAATCATACTACCATAACCCTCGATTATGCATTACAACCTTAATCCCTTTTATTTATATGTAAAAAAATTAGAAAATCTATTCACAATGTAGTGCACTTATAATGAGTTCATGAAAATGCAAGAACAAGATTGGGAGACATACACATAAACATGGATAGATGGATGTAAACAATGGAACTACATTTTTAAAATTTTAAAGTCTTGATTCAATAAAAAATTTAAGGTCTATTATGTTTATCCCACATCTGTGACATTAGATGCACGTGAAACCATTGGGTAATTCCCCACTTTGTGGATGGTACACGGGATAAACCGACGACTCTAATTATGGGGCCTAACCTTAAGGGGAACAAGATATTTGAACCCGTGACCTCCTCCATTGGGGATAACTTCACGTCTATCTCAGAACCACTTGAGCTAACCCTTAGGACTCACATTTCTTGGTACTTGTGAAAGAGGAAAATGTTTTATAACCCAAAAGTGTCATTGCAGTGTGATCACATTCTTTTAGAATATTATGTTAGACATCCCCCTCAAAATGAAATATGAACAATAACAACTCTCATGAAGTTGATAACTACCATGTAACCAAGAATCCAAAACCATGCCAAACAAATCTTGAGTAGACATCAATATAATACGATTCCCAATTTTATGAAAAGTGATGCAGGATATTCTAACTCAGAAAGTTCTTTAACAAAGTCTAGGTCTAAAGATTAAACATTGGCACTTACATTATATTTTAGACTTGCAGTATTTTAAAAACCAACCATGAAAATAAAAGGAAAACAAATCATTGCTATCATAATTATTTTATATGAGGAAATACACTTAGATGAAGGTAAATACCTATCAAGAAAAATAGAAACCCTAGTAAGTGTTCACTGCCAAAGCCTCGTGCCTCATTGCATTGGGAACAAATTGATTCTACAAGTGAAATATATAAAATTTAAAGTTCAATCACATTAACCCACTCAAGAAACTCTGCAGTTCTCATGAAATGGACAAACCTATGGCTATACAATACAAACATGCATAATAAAGATTCGATTTAAACCCAATCCACATATGGGAAAATCCGATACGATTTATACCGTACAGGAGCACCAAATTGCTCCTAGAAATCCCTTTGTTCTTTGAAAATTGTGAAAAGGGAAGATTGTAGTTTCACGGTGCCCATACCACAAAGTTGGGGTGAATTAAACCTTAAACCAGGATTTTACTAAATGGGAGGGAAAAGATGCTACCAGAAATTTCAACATTTCTTGAAATAGGGCAAATGGGGCAAATGGAAGTTTGTAGCTCCAAATTTTAGGGGAGAAATATAAATATTTTATCTCTCCATCATAAAAACATGGGCCAAACCTTTCTATGATTTTTATTTAAAAAAAAATTAGGGACTAATGATTTGAGTTTTAAGAAATCACTCCAATTCAAGAAATTCACCCAATAAAAATTTGGAGGCCCCTTAATTTCTCCCATGAGCTATATTTCTCCCGTAAAATCATCCTTACCTTCATCTTTAGGAGCATCTAGACAACTTGGAGGATGGTGGGAGGTTTGGTTCATTAGCAATGGTCAGGTAGTAGAATGGGTAGGAGAACAATTTGGAGTTGGACAGGGGAGCGGGGGGTACTTGCATATCTTAACTTATTCATTTTCAAGAAAGGAGGCTTATCACAAATAATATTTTATTTTGGAGGGATCTTTTACAAAAAATAAATAGTTGTACACATGGCATTACATGCATTTTTTTTACACGTGTCCTACTTTCTTGGATTAACATTTTATTATTATTATTATTTTAAAGGTTATTATTTATTGAGGGACATCCTTTCTCATGAGAAGGACAAATGGAACTTGGATTACACCTTACTCCCTTTTCAGAAAATGGTACTACTCGTAGTGTTAAAACGATGATAACAAAAGTCCAGGATTAGGATTTCAGATCCTACAATCCAACATTGGTTGTAACTAAATTAGATAAAGTTAGAATTTGGTTATGAGTGTATTCAATAATCAGTTTCTAATGTACATTGATATAATTTTCATGTATGCCCGTAGAGGTCATGAGAGCATGAGTGAAGCTACTATAATCTCCATGATCTGAATAATAACAAAACCGATACCTCTACTTGGTCGACGTAGCCCAATGTTTGGGTGAACCACTTAAATCACTATGTTTCTTATCTGTGTGATTGTGTTTTCCACATGTGCAATTACAACAAGTGGTATCAGAGGTTGAGGAGGCCACGCATGAGTCAAATTTCATGAAGAGGCTACAGACTAGAAAGACTTCGCTGAAATTTTGAGGTTGTTTATTGTTCTCTGATCATTGGAACACTGGAAGGGAGCATTGATTTTGGCATCAGCGTTGGGCACCCTCCTGGATGAGAGTTTCGATGTGGTGGTTACTTACGCAGTTTTCCATCGATGCCAGGATAGCTACATAAAGGGAGCATCGACGCACAACCATTCACAGTCAACGAGCGCTAGCACTCCCCCTCCACTCTCAAGGAGTGCTCCACCTTCAAACTCACACTCCCCTTGAAAGGTCCAAGGAGAACCAATCTCCTATGTGAAAAATTCGCATGTTTTTTTTGCAAAAATTTAAGTTATGGTCATTTCACTTAAGGTATGGTATAATTCAACTTGAGGTATGAAGTTTTTTTTATACAACAAACAGGGGGAGGAATTAAAAAGTGGTTTTTAAAATTCAAGTGGTGACCTTTTTTAAAAAGGTTAATCTTTTATAATAAAATCTTTTTATTAAACCTTTTTTTATATATTATTAAAATGTTTTTTTGGATTAAATATTTTTTTAAATTATTGTTAAACATTGAGTAAAATCATTCCTCAATATAAAGGCCTTGTTTATTACAAGACAATATTTTTTTTTGGAATGTTTCGTCTAATGGAAAATACGTAGAGTGTTAAGTTGGAAATTGAGAAGCTCAATGGAAAGAACAATTTCAAGATCCGGAAGGTTAAGATGCACGATCTGCTCGTGCAACAAGGTGTGGTGAAGGCGCTTTTGGGAAAAGAAAAGAAACCCAGGACCATAAAATATGATGACTGAGATGAGATGGATGCGAGAGAACTGAGTTCCATATGCATGTGTTTGGTCAATGATGTATTGTTCAACATTGTTACAGAGAAGATAGAAGTTGGTTTGTGGATGAAGCTGAAAATCCTGTACATGACAAAATCCTTGTCAAACAGGATCTTCCTCAAAAGAAAATTGTACAATTTGCACATGAAGGAAGGTACGAAGATAGTTGATCATTTGAATACTTTTACTACTATTTTAGTCGATTTGACTAGCATGGGAGTGAAATTTGAATCTGAAGATAAGGCAATTACATTATTGTGTTCTTTTCCCGCGTCATGGGATCATTTTGTTACCTCTATTAGTTTTAGTTCAACGAAAGGTGTTGAGTTTGATGATATTGTTGTAGCTTTACTCTTTGAGGAAACAAGGAAGAAATCCAATCTAGAAACCTCTACATTTGAGGCGAAGATGGTCAAAGGCAGACCTAAAGAAAGAGGACACAGTCAGAGGGGTTTATCTCGATCACATTCGAAGGGAAATAAGAGCAAGATTAAGTGTTGGTTTTGTGGAAAATCTAGACACCTGAAGAAGGACTATTGGAAGCGACAACAAGCCTCCAAAGAAGACCCTCCAAAAGAGACGAAGGAAGAAAATGCAACCGAAACAGGTTTAGTAGCAGGTTTAGGTATTATTGATGAAGTTTAATCAATTAGTATTGGTTCACATCATGATCAACAATGGTTATTAGATTTTGGTTCTTCAAACCACACGTGTCTTCAGATACACTGGTTTATTACTTATCAGTCTATAGATGATGGAATTGTTTACATGGGAAATGATATCTTGTGTAAAGTTGTAGGAATTGGTAGAATTCAAATTAAGATGTTTGATGGAACTGTTAAAATATTAACTAATGTAAGACATGTGCTTGAGCTTAGGAAGAACCTAATCTCTTTGGGAGTCTTAGACAGAGGAGGTTACAAGAGTATTGTTCAAGGTGGATTTATGAAGGTCTACAAAGGAATCCTACTAGTTATGAAAGCAAAGAAGGTTGGTAACATGTTTCTATTAGAAGGAAGAACTGAGTCAGATCATGCGACATCAGTATCTAAGAACGAAAGTGATTATGTTCGATTGTGGCATCAACGGTTGGGCCATATGAGAAAACAAGGATTGAAGGTATTATTTGATCGCAAATTGCTTCCTAGTCTAAAGTCTTTAAAGTTAGATTTCTGCAAGCACTGTATTTATGGAAAATAGAATAAGCAGAGATTTAAAACCGGAAGACACGCCAATAAGGGAGTCCTTGATTATATTCGTTTTGATGTTTGGGGACCATCCCCTACTATTTCATATGGAGGATCATCATATTTTGTAACTTTTATAGATGATTTCTCTAGGAAGGTTTGGGTCTATATGTTGAAGAGTAAAGATGATGTATTTTCAGTTTTCAAGAAGTTTAGAGCTTCAGTGGAAAATAGAACTAGTAGATCCATTAAATGTTTAAGAACTGATAATGGTGGTGAATTTACACCAATAGAGTTTGAGAATTATTGCAAGGAATTTGGGATCGATAGGCATAAAACCACTGCCTATACTCCTCAGCAAAACAAAATTGTTTAACACATGAACAAGACTCTTCTAAAGAGAACAAGGAGTATGCTGAGTAACGCCAACTTGTAGGAGGAACTCTGGGCAGAAGTTGTATCTACAACTTGTTATCTAGTGAATCGATCACAATCAACAACAATAGAATGCAAAATTCTTGAAGAAGTATGGACAGGTCACTCTTGTAATTATTCTAATCTTAAAGTTTTTGGTTGTGAAGCCTATGCCTTAATTCTAAAACATTAACGTTCTAAATTAGATCCAAAATAAAAAAAAGTCTTATCTTTGTTGGATATGGGGATGGTATTAAGGGGTACAGGATGTGGGATCCTACTGCCCAGAAGATCACCATTAACATAAGTGTAATATTTGATGAAACATCTCTCATCAAATCAAATGTAGATGTTCAAATGAAACAGGAAGAAGTACCTAAGTATCAACAGATTCAGTTTGAAACCAGTTCAAATGAAAGTGAACATGAACAAGTTTTTGAAGATGTTCATGAAGATTTTCTTGCAGAGGAAGACATAGTTGATTATAGTAGTCAACAGATTGTGGATGAGCCACAAACTTTCCTAAGGAGGTCTACACGGGTCAAAAATCCTCCAAAAAGGTATGATGATTTTGTTTCGTCAGTTTCTTTAAGTAATAATGATGATGAACCTTCGTGCTATCACGAAGTTGTGAAGGGTTCTAACAATGATAAATCGAAAAAAACGATGAAGGATGAAATGAAGGCATTAGAGAGGAATGCTACATGGGACCTAGTAGAACTTCCATGAGACAGAAAAATTGTAGGTTGCAAGTGGGTTTACAAGTTGAAGAAGGGTGTTGATGATAAGGTGGAAAGGTACAATGAAAGGCTAGTTGCAAAACGATATTCTCAGAAAGAAGGTATTGACTTTCTTGAGAAAGTGCATACAAAAGAGAACCGCACAGACATGTTCACAAAACTAGTACTGTTAGAGAAGCTATGATAGTGCTTGGATTCTCTTGGCTTGCAGAAAAGGTGATGAACAAAAGAAGGAGCAAGCAAGGTATCGGGTTAATTGTTGTCAAGGTGGAGATTGTTAAAATTGTGACAACAAATTCCTAGGATTAGGATTTCACATCCTATAATCCAACATTGGTTGTAACTAAATTAGACAAAGTTAGAATTTGGTTATGAGCGTATTCAATAATCAGTTTCTAATGTACATTGATATAAATAATGAGTTTCTAATGTACATTGATCCTATAAACAAAACCAATAGGCCTGCTTGGTGGAAGTAGCCCAACATTTGGGTGAACCACTTAAAGCACTATGTTTCTTATATGTGTGATTGTGTTTTCCACATATGCCTCTTTTTAGGGGTGGTTAAAATTACTTGTTTCACATCACAACACAACATTGAGAATCATGGTCTAATTGAAATCATGACCTAGACTACTTCTACCATTGTAATAAGATCCTAAAAACAATCCTAAATCCAAAAAAAACTCAGCAAACATTTATTTTATTTAAGGAAGAAAATAACACATTTTATAGTAAAAAAATTCATAATCCAATTTTATTTAATTTTAATAAAAAGTTGAGAAAAAAAATTAGCAATAAAAAAAATGATTTCTTTTTAAAACACTAAAGAAACTAGAAAATAAGAATTCTTTGTAAAAAAAACCTAAATGGTTACAGGGATATGAAGGTTGGTAATGAAGGTACTAAAAACAAAGTTACATATAACAACACCCAATTCCAAATATCACTCAGCGTGAAGCATCGGAGAATTAAATATTCAAACACACCAATGCCAATTAAAAACTCTAATCGTGTGACATTCAGTAAGGAAAGGACCTGGCAGGGAATTATGCAAAAGCTCAGAAACAATAGTCTCATCCCGTACGCTGCTTGGACTAATAACGCTGCCAATTTATTGTGTCCATTTTGTGATTGTTCTCGTTCTTTAAACAACTTTAACTACGCTGATCCTGGAGTAAAAGAGACTTTACACGTATACGATTAAATGAAAGCCCTTACAGAAGCGATAAACATGGCCAGAGAAATGTTAAGAAGATATGAAATTGAATGTAACGGTACTTATTAAAGTCATCGTGGAAAAACAACGAATGGCCAAATATATGCCTGGGAAATGGAGCGAGTAGTAGCTGTCCTGGGGGTTTAATTTTTCGATATATACACAAAAAGAAACAAAACATATTATATTGATCCCCAGATATACAAACTACAAAAAGATGGCACAGAAAAACCCGCCATATCAAGCCTGTATCATCTATATATAAAGGCTTCATATCCTAAATATCCTTCACCTATTTCAGGTTATTTTACAAACGTTCGCACCTACTGAAATGATACAAACTATTGAATTCCAAGTTGTTGAAACTAAACTTTCAACGCTAAGGCTGCCATTCGAGTTTCATTTCCAGGAGACCAGATTTAACCCGACCGAGCTTCAAGCACACATCCTGAACTATTCGACCCTGATCATACTGGACGATACAACTATCTTTAGCGAGGCAGATATTATTGGATTGAGCCACTACTTTCTTTCCAGTTGCCATGGGATATGATTCTTCGACAAGAGGCTGTAGGTCAATTTCAGCGACTCCCATGAAGTCCTTCCGTTTGAATTTCGGGAATCTATCCTCATCCCACACTTCCTGCAAAATCCAAACCAATGATTCGTTCATATCATCACAATGGAAGGGGTAAAGTTTTCTTGAGAAAGAATTAGCTTTAGATTTAAAGAGGATACCACAGTCAGTAAGCAATGATCACCATAAGAAACATTGGTGAACTTAAGCTCTTCTTCCCAAACTGGATTAAGGTTCCTTTTTTTCACAGACGTCTGCATCGTCTGAGAACAGAACGAGGAAACCAACCTGAAGTTAGAGGTATTAATTCGCAGCAAACCGAAAATCTCGCAAAAAACATCATACAGAATATTGTGTGTGAAAGCAGACTTAGAGTTACTATAAATGTAGCTAATACTAGTAATGCTAAGATGAAAAGTTGGTAGGTTAAGAGATTACAGACTTTTTCACCCAACGTGACGACAACGTAAGGATCACTACTCATTCGGAAGTGATCCTTAATCACTAAATTCGACCCCTTTATCTCCCGCACTATGAGTTTCCCCATCTCTGCTCTGCAGCTTGCACAAAACACAAAAGATAAAGTGAGAACACTCAGGTTACAGAACCTCCTCTAGTAAGTGATTGTTATATAATGGGCGCCCGCAAACGAATCCGCGAACCTTAAAAGTAAAAGAATATATGGCGTGGCCCAACAGGTGAATTTAATAATGGAGTGCCGTAGTTAAAAAAGAGAGAGGAATGGAATAAAGCAGTTAGATTAGGGTTAGGATGGAATCCAAGACTTTATTTCTTCAGAGCGATACGCTAGCATATTTGTTTGGGTTTTTATCTGCAAAGCATATTTGCTTCTTATCTGCATTAATGGCTTGGATCTTCCTTGGTGACAATTGGCCAAAGCCCGTTAAAAGCTGAAACTATATCGTTATTGGATTAATTTAAACCATACTTTCTTTTCTATCGATAAAAGTTATGTCTTGTCTTGCTTTCTCTTAGGGATAGAGGTAGTGCATATTATATTTGACACTAGGGAGAGAAAGTTGGATAATGTTTAGTATTTAAAGGGGGAGAGAAAGTCGGATAATGTTTAGTATTTATGATCTGAGTTGAGAAAGTTGGATAATGCTTAGTATTTAAATAGTTGATAAATATTAATAGTTAATAAATATGATATTGAAGAAAAAATTTATTTAAATATAAATGAGTTGTATTATATATATATATATATAAATTATTAAAATCATTTATAATTTAAGGGATGGTATAAAGATGTAAAGTTTTAATTAATTTATTGGGGAATAAAAGAAGAATTCACTGGCTCTTGTCCCTACTCCCGTTTCCGCTTCTGCCTTGTGGGCTTTGCCTTGGGTTCGGCTTATCTTCTTTAGTTTTCTGCTCTTTCCTTAGATTCGAAGGGAGCGGAGCTTTCCTTGCTTTCAGACATGAACTCTATTTGGTGAATGATATTATTAAAGTTATTATTATATTTAAATTTAAAGGTAAATTGAGGTATAATAAATAATTAAAGAATAAAATAAAATAAAGATATTATGAGGAAGAATATGTATATTTTGATTGATATAAAGATAAAATCAACATTATTAAAAAACAGAACAAAGTATCACTATGGGATATTGAACAATTACCAAAAACTCTTGTGTCCAAAAAATTTGTCATCTTACAATATTTAATTTAATTAATTTTAATTTTAAATATATTAAATATTAAAAATATAAATACTTGAAAATGAAAATAATTTTTCTTATCATATTCCATTTATTTGACAATTACCAAAAACTCTTATGTCCAAAAAAATTGTCATCTTACAATATTTAATTTAATTAATTTAAATTTTAAATATATTAAATATTAAAAATATAAATACTTGAAAATGAAAATAGTTTTTCTTATCATATTCCATTTATTTTAATTTTAAATATATTAAATATTTCAAATATAAATAGTTTTACAACGTAAAAATATATAAAAATGTTTGTTATTTAAAAAAAATTGTCTTAAAATTCGTTAAATAATGAATTAAACTACAAATAAAACTACTATTATTATATATTATTTTAAAATTTATTAAATTAAAATTTAAAGTACAAATAAAACTACTATTATTATATATTATTTTAAAATTTATTAAATTAAAAATTAAAATAGAAATAAAATTAATATTATTATATATTATTTTAAAAGAATAATCTAAAAATATTAAAAATAAATTATGTAAAAAAATATTATATTGTTTTAAAATTTCTTAAATTAAGAATTAAAGTATAAATAAAATTATCATCATTATATATTATTTTAAAATTTATTAAATTAGGAATTAAAATAGAAATAAAATTAATATTAATATATATTATTTTAAAGAATAACCTAAAAAAATATTAAAAATAAATAATAATAAAAAATATTATATTGTTTAATCATCTTTACAGATAAGTATATTATGGGTGAATGAGAATCAATGGTCTATAAACCTTAGAGCTTTGATGAAACTACTATGCACACCAGGCTATATGAAAGGATCGAGACACTGTGCAATCTACCACCTGCTACGATCTGTAACAGATAGATCCTAGGTTTGATCCGTCAGAATGAATTCGAAAGAGGGGAGCTAATCCCCCTCATACAACAACGTTACGGCCAACGATAGATCTGGAACAAGAGCAAAACGACCACCATTCGAGCTGCCACTGTAGCTATGAGATCAACTCCTTGCCAAAGAACAATGACTCAGGAAGAAAATGGATGTGGAAGCCAACACGTCCTATCCAAAAGCACCTCGCGGGTGGGAGCCTGGCAAGTGCATTCCTGAAACAGACAAACAACCGAGATATCTCATAAGTTCAACAAGAGTGGGTGAACATACACAGTTCATGAGAGAGCATGCCCTCATTGGTAAATTTTTGGGACTATGGTTGTCTGAACGTGACCTAAACCGCTGGATAAAACACTAGTGGAACCCTAAAGGGGACTACGAGGTTCAACTCAGCTCTAAGGGTTTTTTTACAATCATCTTGTACAACCCAAAAAACAGGGACCAAATCTTTGAGAACAGGCCATACTTCTACAACTCGGTAGGGTTATTCTTGTGCTTCTGGACGGAGAGATTCAGCCCAGACAAGGAGGAATTCACAATGGCTCCAGTCTGGATCCGATTATACTCCTTGCTGCGAGTGATCCAAGTGGATATCGGTGGCCACCCACCTTTTCCAAATGGCTCAAAACAATTTTTTGGCAATTTTGGCAATTTACTATTTTTAGCAGGTTTTAACTTTTGGGGCCATTTTGAAGGCTCAAATGAAGGTTTTTCAAGATCGAGCTTCTCAATGATAGCCAAAGGCATGATTGAGTCCCCAAAATGAATCTCCTCAATGATACCTTTCCAACGAGCTATCACACACCTAAAACAAAGATTGTATGCAAAAGTTACGACCCCAAGAAGTGGATGTACTCACCTACCCAAACGGGGCCCACATGACTATTGGCGCTTCATCTCCTAGGGTTAGGTTTTTTGCATTCCTTCTTATTGTAAAAAGGCCTTCAGAGCCTCATTGTAATGATCTTCTTGTGAATGCGAGTAGTCATCACATCTCTTCTCAGAGATAAGTTGTCACCATTCTAGCGAGTCTTTCACTCTATATTTTTACAGTCTCTGTACATTTCTTTGATTATATCTCTACTCTCATTTCGTGCCGAAAATAATATGGATCAGCAAGAGTTATGGTTGGAGTAAATCCTTATGGGAATAGGGAACACAATGGGTCACTATGTCAAAACATCGAAAGCAACAAAGCAAAGGAAATACACTTCGTACGCCTGAATCTGTGTATACATGAACATCTCTAAGGCTCTACCAAGATCGGTAACTCTGGAATATCAGGACGAGTAGTGGCAACAAATGATAGACTACGAACATATCCCTTTCCGCTGCAAGAAATTCCATGAACACAACCACCTCTTCAAAGACTATCCTCTGAATATCCAAAATTCCAAGGCCAATGATATCAAACAGAAAAATGGCTTCACCACTGTCACAAGAAGGAAAAAAAACCCTCCCAGAAAGAAGAATCCAAAACCCAAACCCAAGATCTTGACAAAAAAATCCTATGAGATTCTGAATTAACTACCGAAAGACGAAGAAATCAATGATCTGCACAAACTGCAGCAACGAGGAAAAGGAAAGAACCAAGCCCCTTCCTTCTCCGACCCAAATCACAAAATCAACTTAGAAGAGAGGGGAGGCATAGATGGAGAGACCTTGATGTGACTGGATGATCAAGATCTCGCAGGTATTGACCTAGAAAGACATGAGGAATCCCTTAATCAAAAGGATCTACATGCCCTCCCTGAAGAGAAACTATGAAAGGTACATAAGGTCTTTCTTGACTCCACTGCAGGATCCACAACATTCCTAGGTATAGTCACAGATCCAAGTTCAGATTCAAAGAGGATATCGTGAGAGAACAAAAGAAGGGGATGGAAATCAACACATCAACTCATCAAGGAGGCAGGCAATATCATGCTCAATTCATGGCAGATTCAAAATATTTCAGAGGGATACCTCCACCCAACACCACCCTCACTATGATGAAGATCAACACCTGGAACATTAGAGGACTTAATGGTCGATCTAAACAAAGGATCCTTCGAGACTGCATCAAAGCAGAAAATCCAGATATCCTAATGTTACAAGATACAAAATGTGTTGGGGCAGAGGTCGAAACCATCTTCCAACGCATTTGGAGGGGATGTGATTTCATACTTATAGATTCCACATGGCCTTCAGGGGGTCTGGCCATACTATGGAACCCTTGCCACAACACTCTAACCAGAAACTTTTCCACTATAGGCACAGTAATTGCCCACTTCAAGGTCACAGGTTCGACTCAGAAGGGGGCTATTACAAACATCTATGGACCCCAAAGCCAGCAGGAAAAAGACAAACTCTTGGGGCGGCTAACCCACATCAGAACACTATTGACCACACCCAATTGGATCCTAGGCAGCAACTTCAATATGAACCTATCACTGGAAGAAAAAATAGGAGGGAACAAAAGACTTTGAGCAGGACAATGGTAAGTTCAAAACCCTCATTGATCAATTAAGGCTAGTAGACATTGAAAATAGCAATGGCACCTTCACTTGGTCCAACCATAGGTCAGGGAACCAGCACGTTGCTTTCCATCTGGACCGCTTCCTTGTGGTTGAAGAATTAATCGAAGTAGACCCAAATATGGAAAGTCTTATTCTCCCAAAAGCGGGGTCAGACCATTGGCGAGTAGCCTTCTGCCTAGAAACTAGGGCAAAACCCAAATACAAACCCTTTCAGTTCGAGAAATTCTGGCTTTCACACCCTGATTTTCATTAGATTGCAAAATCCTGGTGGGCTCAGGAAGAAATAGATTATGGTACATGCATGTACAAATTCCAATAGGGCCTTAAAAACTTCAAGCAATCACTAAAGCACTGGAACAAACATACCTTTGGAAATATATTCTAAAACATGCAGGACATGGAGAACAAACTAGTGGAGATACATAAAAATTTCATTTAAGGAACCCTAACTGTTGATCTAATGAAAGAGGAGGAGAAGCTTCAATCACATCTAGAGGAAAGGAGAAAGAAAGAGGAAATTCTGTGGAGGCAGAAATCCAGGGTACAATGGCTCAAAGAGGGGGAAAAGAACACAAAGTTCTTCCACAGAGCTATGGTGCATCGTCGGTACATAAAACAAATTACTCATATGGAGGATGCCCAAGGAAACCCAATAAGGGAACACACCCAAATAGAAGCAGAGCTCAAGAACTACTACAAAGACCTCCTAACGAAAACCAGGGAGGATATAACTGCAACAATCAGGCGTGTAACCAGTCACATACCCTCTCTGGTGACTCCTAAATAGAATGCAACATTGATGATACGTATAACCCAAGAAGAAGTGGACCAGACAGTAAAATAAATGCCCTCAGGAAAGGCCCCAGGCCTGGATGGATTCACCACTGACTTCTTCCACGACTGCTAGGACTTAATTAGGGAAGAGGTTTGGCAGGTGGTGGAGGATTCTAGAATTTCAGGCCAAGTCCTCTCTACCCTCAATGCTACCTTTCTCACCCTTATTCTGAAAGAGGAGTGGGTCACTAACCCCAAATAGTTCAGACTAATTTCTCTTTGCATTGAAATCTATAAAATCATTACAAAGGTGATTGCAAAATGCCTCAAGCCAATTATTCCCTTTGTCATTTCCAAGGAACAAGTAGGCTACATAGAAGGAAGACAAATTATGGCCAACGTCATACTGGCTCACGAGGTCATCTACTCTCTCAAGACGACAAAAACACTAGGTATGCTCATCAAACTAGATCTTTCAATATCTTTTGACAGAGTCAGTTGGTAGTACCTTCACTCCATTCTAAAATCCTTTGGCTTCAATCAACAATGGATAATTTGGATCTTAAACCTTACCTCCTCAGCCTTCTTCTCCATTCTAGTCAACGAGGTTCTGTCCCAGTCGTTCTCCCCATCCAGAGGCATCAGACAAGGTGACCCCCTTTCGCCTTTTTTGTTTGTGCTCATGGTGAAAGGCTTGGGATGTTATATCAAGTCAGCGGTCCTGGAAGGATCCCTCAAAGGATTTCCCTTGCACAATATCCAACCGGCACCCTCACATAGTCAATTTGTTGATGACACCCTCCTCATGAACACCCCAACCACAAGATAGGAAAACAAACTCAATTCCATCCTCTCTAATTTTACAGAGGCCTTAGGCATGACTCCCAACCTAGATAAATCCAAACTCTACTTCTTCAACACTCCGATAGCAGTCCAAACTCGTATCTCCAGACTCCTGGGAATACCCAAGAGCTCCCTTACGTCCAACTATCTAAGCATTCCCCTAACCGGTGCGGTAGAAAGATCTATTTCCTAGGACAACCTACTTCTTTCCATCTCCAATAGGATGAGCAACATGACCTTCAGACCCCTCAACATTGTAGCCAGATTGGTCCTGCTCAAATCTATCCTACAAACCCCGCCTACCTACCTTTTCATAGCCTTGGCAGCCCCTAAGCAAGTCATCAAAGAAATAAGGAACCTTCAACACAACTTCCTTTGGCGTGAGCACCAACCAAACAAGAAAAGGGTGTTAGTAGGATGGGACAAGATCTGCACACCCAAAAGTATGGGAGGGCTGGGACTTCATTATCCAGGGAAACTCAACCAAGTTATGGGAGCCAAAATGTGGTGGATATGGTTAAAGACACCAAATGATTTGTGGGCGCAAATATGGAAGCAGAATTATGCTCCTCTCACACAAGAAAACCAACTTATTAGACACAATGACCAAATACAGGGATCCAACATTTGGAACACAGCCTGGAAAAACAAAAGCCTAGTGAAAAAACATGCCTTTTGGGAGATCTGAAATGGAGAAAGTGCTTTGTTCTAGAAGGACTTGTGGCAACAACTCAAACCTTTAAGTGACCTAGAAGAACTTAACCCCCTCAGACAAGCTCTAAACCAAGACATTTTTCTAAAGGTGAAGGATCTTTGGAAATCTGCCAATCAGAGACTGTAGTGGAGTCATTGGAAAACCTCTACTTAGGGGCTAATGGTCCGAGAGGACTTAGACCTATAGGCCTGGCAACACTATGAAATTCACCGAAAATTCCCTAACCGAGAAGGCCCAAACATTCTTAGATGGGGGCACTCCACCACTGGCAATTTCTCAGTCAAAGAGGCCTACTACCTATAGGGAAATTACCAGAATCATGATAGAGAGAACATATGGAACAAGGTTTGGAGTCCGTTACTCTGGCCCAAGGTGTCAACCTTCCTTTGGCTTATTGCGCACAACAGTGTCCTAACCTAGGAGAACCTTAGAAAAAGAGGCTTCATCGGACCCTCAATATGCGCCTTATGTCAACAACAAGAGGAAACCAAGGAGCATTTATTCAACAGGTGTCCCTTTAGTCATTGGATTTGGGATCAAGGAGCTCAAGCAATACGTCGATCCAATCAAGACAGGAGCA
>ML783892.1:593416-624011 GCA_009831015.1 Picea engelmannii | reverse complement strand
TAAAATTTTGGCGATTTTTAAGGTAAAATAATTTTATCCTATAGAATTTGGGCGAATCATTTTTAAAATAGCGAATCTCGTTTTTGGAAAAACCATGGAAAATTAGCCCATGAGCGAAATTTAGCCCCTAAAATCATCTATGAGGTCCTTAAGGAGGTTGTTGAAGTACAATTCCTACCCATGGTTTTAAATCTAAAAAAAAAGAAAGATAAGGGCAAAGGCATTGAGAATCCTATTGAGGTGATAAACATAGCCCCTGTACAAAAGAAAGATGAAGGTGAAGCCATGAAGAATCCTATTTAGGTTATCAACATCAACAATCCACCTAAAAATCACACCTTCAAAATATTGATTAGATAGCTCATGGAGGCTAGGAAGGAGGTTGCTCGTTTGAAGGCAGAAGGTTTATCTGAAATAATTAATATGAAGGATCTTATGGATATGTACAACAACAACCTTGATTTGGAAATATTTGCAGCAAGAAGAGCCCTGCCTCTCCATAAGCAACTCAAGAACCTCTATAGGAAAAATTGAGGCTTTCAGTCTCAAAATAGCTCAAGGCTGAATGGAAACACTTCAAGGATGAATTGGCCTAGAGGAATTTGAATGTTCTGGTAGAAGATGTCATTGAAAAAGAGGAATTAGAAGTGAAGAAGAGCACACTTGTAGTCAATAATCCTATCACTACAAAATAAAAACATACCGTTGTGTTAGAAGGATGCTCTCCTTCAACAAGGAGGAGTGCTAGGCTGATGAAATAATTGGGGGATAGAAAATCCATTTTTTGAGAATTGTCTCTTTTTGCAAGGGTAAGTGATCAATGATGTTTAATTTTTGCCACCTATACAGGCATCTATAGGCTTCTAACCTATCAACTCAAAGTTCTTAATTATTTTCATTATATAGAAGAGAACAAACATTACGTAGCGCCATGGCACTGTAGAATCTTCTATATAGCATGCCCTGCCATTTTTCTACCTAAAGTGCTATGAAATCCCCTAGCCGAAGTACATAAGAACGCTACCAAATATCCTAAGCTGTGTAACAGTGGCGCTACCAAATTCATAGGTTTGTGTCATAGTGGTGTACCAAATTCATTTTTATGATGGGCTCTACCCATTATGCAGGACCGTTTCAGTGATGGCCCTACCAATTCTTTAGAGGTGATTTGAGTTGTGGCAATACCCAATTTCACTCATAGATATACATGCTTGGTGCTACAGAAACTGCAGGCCTATTTTGGATCTGTGCTACTAAATGTGTAGAGTATTTTGCAAGGGCGCTACAGAAACTCACTACCCATCACGCTACTGAATGATGCTACAAACTGACACCTAGAATCAAGGGGTTCAATTTTATCACTCTTTTGGGTGGTTGATGATGTGGAGAAGAGCTAATATTATAGGTGGCAGCATGATGACAACATACAACCCTTGCAGGACACTTGGCATGGAAAGGGATGCGCATCAAGGAAGATAATGTCAGTTAATTTTTGTTGGATTGGTTCCCAACATGTTTCCTTTTTAATAGTAGTTTATTAAATAACTGTTAGTACATGTGTTAGATTGAATAACTAATTTGGAGAATCCTATGGGAGGAAGGTCAACTCGCACCTCTAGTTGTTGCCTTCCCTTTTTGTTATAAATAGATATTCCAAATTATTTGTAGGGATCGAATGGTTGAGATGGGTTCCCTTAATGTAATATTTTGATGAAGAATATTGGTTATCTGGTTATGTAATGGACTTAAGAATTTTTTATTAATATAAGTCAATTTCTCTTATTCCATCTTGTTGCCTCTTATACTGAAATTTTCATGATTGAATGATTCACATGAGATTATTATAGTTGTATTATGATGAATTTTTTATTATAGTACTGCTATGATGTTCTTCAGTTTTCTTGAAACTTTGAATTCAAGAAGATGTTGTATTTAAGTTTTTCCTCCTTAGGCTACTTGAAGATTTTATGTCAATGACATACCTCTACATTTTCCTCGCCAAATGCTTCCTTCTATTCACTTTTACTCCCATTCACTGACTGAAGTTGATCAAGACCTCAAATGCTTGTGCATGCTAGCCCAGATTTCTAAGTTAAAACATTATTATATTGATTCTTATCCATTTGACCTTTTAAACACTCATTTACAATCACACATAATCTGATGGGTATTGGGCTTATCCTCTCTGCAATCTGAGGGTAATTCCTAGTGCTAACATTATTGACCAAAAAACGTTCATCGATAATATAACTAATTCGTCGCAAGAATATTTACATGGGATAAACAAAGGAAATGGATGAGGTGGTTCCAAGTATATCTAATTCATCGCAAGTATCTTCAAATGTACACATGGGATACAATTCGTCGCCTTTCTCCATTTTTCTTTTAGGTTCTACATTAATGTATATACAATGTATGTGTGTCATAGTTGTCATGAAAAATCCCTCTTTTTCATTGATTTCTTAATCAACACCATAAAGATATTCCCTTGCAGTACTATATGTGGGTACATGTGTACTTTCGAACCAAACATAAATTGTTCTAGGACTAGACATGGGAAACAATGGCCTGCGAATGGGTCCAACGTTGAAAGTTTTTCAAACTGTTTCTGTATGCACTAAAATTTGACATGGATAGACTATTTGCATGCCTTAATGACATGGGAGGGTTTCTGGACTCAAATTTGATTCACACACCCACTTTTTTCCATCATCATTTCATCATCTAAACCATAAACCCTATTTTTCTTTCAAAGTACATAAATCGGTTGATGCAATTTTTAAGTTTGCATCAGCCTTTCTTAATTTTTCTTTTAGGCTCTACATTAATGTATATACAATGTATGTGTGTCATAGTTGTGATGAAAAATCCTTGTTTTTCTTTGATTGCTTAATCAACACCATAAACATACTCCCTTGCAGTACAAGATGAAGGGACGTGTGTAATGTCGAATGAATTTTAAAAGGAACAAGGAATGGAAATTGTACTAGGACTAGACATGGGCAACAATGACCTATGAATGGGGCCAACATTGAAATTTTTTCAAACTATTTCTGTATGCACTGAAATTTGACATGGATAGACTATTCACATGCCTTAACGATATGGGAGGGTTTCTAGACTCAAATTTGACTCACACACCCACCTTGTTCCATCATAAATTCATCATGTAAACCATAAACCCTATTTTTCTTTGAAAGTACAAAAAATGGTTGACGCAAGTTTTAAGTTTGCATCAGTCTTTCTTTATTTTTCTTTCAGGTTCTACATTAATGTATATACAATGTATCTATGTTATAGTTGTGATGAAAGATCCCTCTTTTTTGTTGATTTATTAATCAACACCATAAAAATACTCCCTTGCAGTACTATATGCGGGGACATCTATACTGTCGAATGAATTTTAAAAGGAACAAGGAACCGAAATTGTACTAGGACTAGACATGGGCAACAATGACATGTGAATGGGGCCAACTTTGAAATTTTTTCAAACTGTTTCAGCATGCACTGAAATTTGACATGGATAGAGTATTGGCATGCCTTAATGATATGGGAGGGTTTATGGACTCAAATTTGACTCACACACCCACTTTTTTCCATCATCAATTCATCATATAAACCATAAACCCTATTTTTCATATGTTCTAGTAGATATGTTAATGATTCCTAATTTCATATTTGTATTTGACTCAAGGTACAACTAGATTGCAAAGTATCAAATTTTAATTTCAAGTTGATAAACCAAATATGAAATGAATCCTGATTAAAACCATCAAGTGTTGGAATTTGTCATTTAAGTGTAGTTTCATGTAGTTATATTTTAAAACATAGAGAAAGTAGTCTCTAAGAAGTAGATAAATATATTGATATTGGATTCTCTTCTAAGTTGATGTTGGTATTTTTAACCTTCAAGAAATATTGATATATATGGTGGTGTGAAAAGAAGTAGAATAGGTAATAGAGGAGAAAATCAAGGATAATTTAGTACCCATCACTTATGCAAACATGTTCGTCGGCAAGAGAGACAAAGAAGGGAATTCGTCGGCAAGAGACAAGGAAAGGATATCATCACAAGAGCAGTGAATGTAAATAATCTTGCGACGAACTAGCTATACTATTGACGAAAAACGTTCGTCGATAGTATAGCTAATTCGTTGCAAGAATATTTACATGGGATAAATAAAGGAAATGAATGAGGGAGTTCCAAGTATAGCTAATTCGTCGCAAGTATCTTCAAATGTACACATGGGATACAATTTGTTGCCTTTCTTCATTTTTGTTTCAGGTTTTACATTAATGTATATACAATGTATGTGTGTCATAGTTGTCATGAAAAATCCCCTTTTTTTGCTGATTTCTTAATAAAAACCATAAAAATATTCCCTTGCAGTACTAGATGTGGGGATGTGTGTACTGTCAAACCGAACATAAATTGTACTGGAAATAAACATGGGAAATAATGACCTGTGAATGGGGCCAACGTTGAAATTTTTTCAAATTGTTTCTATATGCACTGAAATTTGACATGGATAGACTATTCGCATGCCTTAATGACATGGGAGGGTTTATAGACTCCAATTTGACTCACACACCCACTTTTTTCCATCATCAATTCATCATGTAAACCATAAACCCTATTTTTCTTTCAAAGTACACAAATTGGTTGATGCAAGTTTTAATTTTGCATCAACCTTTCTTCATTTTTCTTTCAGGTTCTACATTAATGTATATACAATGTATGTGTGTCATAGTTGTGATGAAAAATACCTCTTTTGCGTTGATTTCTTAATCAACACCATAAAAATACTCCCTTGTAGTACTAGATGCGGGGATGTGTGTACTGTCAAACTAATTTTAAAAGGAACAAGGAACAAAAATTGTAGTAGGACTAAACATGGGCAACAATGACCTATGAGTGGGGCCAATGTTGAAATTTTTTCAAATTGTTTCTGTATGCACTAAAATTTGACATGGATAGACTATTCACATGCCTTAACGATATAGGAGGGTTTTTGGACTCAAATTTGACTCACACACCCACTTTATTCCATTATCAATTCATCATATAAACCATAAACCCTATTTTTCATATGTTCTAGTAGATATGTTAATGATTCCTAATTTCATATTTGTATTTGACTCAAGGTACAACTAGCTTGCAAAGTATCAAATTTTAATTTCAAGTTGATAAACCAAATATGAAATGAATCTTGTGATGAATTAGCTATACTATCAACGAAAAAAGTTCGTCGATAGTATAGCTAATTCGTCACAAGAATCTTTACATGGGATAAACAAAGGAAATGGATGAGGTGGTTCCAAGTATAGATAATTCGTCGCAAGTATCTTCAAATGTACACATGGGATAAACAAAGGAAATGGATGCGGTGGTTCCATCTAACGAAATATTGGTATGATCTTATGTATTACTCTACCTCCAAAAGTACCCAATTTAAAGCGCTATATGGTTATGAACCCCCGTCACCGAAGAATTGGGTCATTAAAAATGCAAGTATAAACTATTATTAATCTCTTTTAAAATAAAATTGGCAACCATAGGTTAACTCTCTCTCTTTATCATGGATAAATACATAGTTAAAATAAGCTAGCATAATGCAATCAATGTTGCAATAAGGTTTAAATTAATATGCATGAGTTGATATGATTTTGGCCTCATGAATGAGCAATATACCTGGAATGATCAATATATGTCATCATCATCGTAAATGTCATCATTTTTACATTATGGACTAGACATGGGAAATAGTGACCCATGACTGGGGCTTAGAGTTCATGAATGTGTCTTTGAATGGTGTTACATGGTTTGCAAAGAGTGTAGGGATTATATGGTGCAATGTAGTGTAGTCTATAAGAACAATCTCTATGCCAAACCTCAAAATAGATAATACAATATCTTTTTCATAAGACACATATTCTTTGTATGTTTCCTTTGTGGTGGCTCAAGCCCTCACACATGATGCATGACAATGAAATGTAACAATTTGACTATTGAATGATAGTGTTATGTCACATGAAAATTTTGAATTGACTTATCTTGCAAATGAAATTTGACAAGACCTTATGGCCCAAGCATCATTTGATTTGTAGGATATTGATAGCTTTAAAGAATAGATGATTTTAGGGGATACATTTCTCCAATGGGATAATTTTCCATTGTTTTCCCCCAAAAACGATTCACCAATTTCCATTTTTTCTAAAAATGATTCGCCCAAATTCCATAGAATAGAATTATTTTACTTTAAAAATCATCAAAATTTTATATAAACTATATAAAATCCTTAGAAATTCGAATATTTTTACCAAACTATTGGCAAACATTTTACATTTTTCATATTAAGGACTGGTAAGAGTAGCCCAAGTTTCTACATTTCAATATAAATTTCCATCATTAAAATCATCCCTGCTTTCAAGACTCTTATCTCTGGAAGGAATGTTTCTTTGGTAGGATATTGGTAGCTTTCAATATTCTTATCTCTTATGTCTTAGCACATGACGACCGTCAGGGACAATTTGAAAAAAACAAGAAAATTACAATTTTTAAAAGTTAAAATCTGAGAAAACTAGAAACTAACATGCCTTACCTTCATACATATAACATACACGTACCTTATAATCCACCTTAATAGTTACATAAAATTAATTTAAAAAAAAATTAAAACTAGAAATTGTACATGTTCAAATAGGTTTCCACTAACACTCTTATAAACCAAACCCTTATGTAATTGTTAACATATAACCCTTGACATTTATAACCCTATTAATATTATAAACCCTAATATATCCTCCCTATTCCCTACCATCTATAATATCAATAACCCCTATCCCATTAACAACTAATAGAACCCTTGGTATCTATAAAGACATCTAATCTCTAATCCTTACACCTTCTATTGCATCTAACTAAAATAACACTGGATTATTATACCCTTTGATCCCTAACCCTATAACCCATATCATTCCTAACCCATATGAATCCCAACACAAATAACCACTTACACAGTACATTATAACCCATAATATAAGACATAACCACTACAACTCCTAATCCCTAAAACTTTATATAACACCTATAAAAGTTAATCCATAAACATTATAACACTCAACCCACACCCCATAGTAGGTTGTGACGGGCTTAGTATTGATGTCTATGATTGATGATATATTAGGCTATAATCAATTTTTGGTAGATGAATTAAGGGATTACCTTAAGACACCTAACACCTAACTATTATAACTCAATCACACCTAAATCCTAATATAACCCATCACATGTATAACCTTTATACCCTTATAATTCATAACCACTATCCTCTATAACTTAACCCCTTGTTGGCATAGGGGTAGACCCAGGGTTCAGATCCAATAATGCACCAACAAGCCCTAACTATTGGCCCTTTTGGAAACACCTGTGAAGCAGATGTAGTCTCACCCGAAGAAGTTATGAGGGGGCTGCAGGACATATATGTCTACAACCAAGTGGAATATCAAGTGGATCTAACACAAGAACAACACAACATTCATATATCACTTATCATCTTGGATCTACTCTGCACATCTACTTATCATATCTAAAACAATAATGCAATCACAATGTATCAATGACAGAGACAGAATACCAATCACACACAACACAAAATATAACTGGTTCACCCTCTCTCTAGGGCTACATCCACAGAACTATGCTTTATAATATATTAAGACGAAGCATACAGTTCTTTTCTGCACTCTTAGCTAGAAGATCCTCTTTTTTCTCCTCTCTTCCTCTCCCCTCCCCTGTGCACCCAGCTGTAGGGTCAATCTTTGCACCCAGCTGAAGATCTTACAATACGAGAAGGATCTCACACTCATCACTTCTCCCTCACACAATAATAATCTCTCACAACAACAATACCACTAGATCGACAAAAATATTGTACCAACCCAAACTAGGTCCTTGTGACCTTTATTTATACATTAAAATAGCTCACTGACATCTTTAGGCCGAAATTAAATGTCCAAAACTGTAGATAACAAAACCATAGGTGTCTAAAGCCCTAGGTCAACTTGACCTGTATTTTCAGGGCATCGCCAACCTGTCTTTCCTTCCTTCTCGCGCGGTGCTTTAAGGCATCCAATGGTGGCTTTCTTCACTTTATGATTTGTCCACGATCCTTCTTTCTTGCTGATCTGTCATCCTCGATCTCCTCATCCAACAAATTACTTCTCTCTGTCTTTTCTGCTTTTGCTCACTTCGACCCAGTAACAGTCACTATGTTTTCTGCAAAGTTCACATTCTCCTTTTTCTTCCTTGATCTTTTCATACTTTGATACCCAAGGGCTAACATGCCCCCAACACTCACCTGTGACTTGTCTCGAGGAATTTTAGATCTCATCTTCCTATTTTAATTTGATTTCAGATTGTGCAGTGCAGCCTCTACCTTCTGTTCTATGCCTCCTTTTCCTCCTTGTGCAGATTGTATTTTTTGTGTCTGGTACCCAGTTTCAACTGCACCTGTTACCTAGACCCTTTTCTTCTTGCGTTTAATGGGAGTTATGGGGCAGCTAGTTGTCATAGTACAATTTCAATTGTCTCCCATTCACTAATACTTCCTTCCACTCCCCATTCAGAGTCTTCAATTGTGCAGCTCCTCCCTCTATAACATAAGCGATCTCATATGGACCTAGCCAATGCATTCTGAACTTCCCATGATGTTTGATGAACTTACTGTCATATATCAATACTAGATCACCTTGTTTAAATTCCTTCTTCCTTATGTGCCTGCCATGATAGGCCTTCTCTCTTTCCTTATGAACCTGTTGATGGAATCATGCAATAAATATGTCTTCCTCCAATTCAACCAACTGTGCAAGCCTCTCTTGAACAACGCCAGGCTCATCCATATCTATAAAGGCAACAATTCTCAGGCTTGGTACCAAATATTCCATTGGAACAACAACTTCAAGACCATATACCAACTTAAAAGGTGTCTGCATTGTCATCTTTTTGCAAGTGGCTCTATAGGCTCATAATATTACTGGTACTCTTAGATCACAATCATCCTTGTTCACACTACAAATATTCATCATCACTGTCTCCAAGATCTTGTTGAATGCTTCAACTGTCCCATTTTCTTGTGGATGGTATGGTGTGCTCTTCTGATGGTGGACTGCAAATTATTCAGTCAAGGATTCAACTGTCTTATTAATAAAATGTGTACCTTGATCACTCATAAGGATATTTTGGCATCCAAACCTGGTTATGATGTCATCAAATATGAAGCGTGCAGCTGTAGTTTCACTACAGTCCTTAACTGCTCTTGCTTCGACCCATTTGGTCAAGTATTATGTTGTTGTAATTATGTACCTTGCTCTTGTATGCTTTCTTGGTGGATTTATAGGTCCAACGAAGTCAATGGCCCATTTCTCAAATGCTTGTAGGGTCAGTTGTGGTGCTAGTGGCATTTCATCTCTTCTAGAATATTTCCCAACTCTTTGGCATACATCGCAGGCTCTGGAATAGTCTTTAGCATCTTTGGGTAAGGTAGGCCACCAAAGGTCAGCTCTAAGAACCTTCTGTGCAGTTTCTTTTCCTACATAATGTCCTCTTGTGTTGCCTTCATGAGATTCTTCTAGGATCAGTGGTCATTCTGCCTCCATAACACATCTTCTTAATATCTCATCAGGTCCCATCTTGTATAGATGTCCAACTATAAGTGAGAAGTCTGCAACACACACTACTAGCTGTTTCTTTTGAGGAATTGTGTACTCACTAGGTGACATTCTTGTTGATAGGAACTGGACTATATATGTGAAGTGGTCATCGATCTTTCTAATGGCTAGTAGTTGTGCATCCGGTAGTGCATCCTCCAAACTAGTCATCTCTTCACCATGTTCCAACCTTGACAAGTGATCAGGACCTTTGTTCATTCTCCTTGGCTTTACTATGATCTCAAAATCATATTCCTGAAATAACAGAATCCATATTCATATCCTTCCCCCAAACACTGGCTTGTTGACTAGGTATTTCAACGCGGAGTGATCAGTAAACATTTTAAAGTGTCCTCCCAACAAGTAGTGGCGAAATTTATGCAATGCATATACCATGGCTAACCCTTCTCGCTTAGTGGTGATGTAATTAATCTCAGCAGTTGATAGCTTCCTGCTAGAAAAGGATAATGGGTGGTCGATTTATCCTCCTCCAGGTTGTTCTAACAAACCTCCTAAAGCAATGGAAGACGCATCGACATGCACATGAAATTCCTTGGTCCAGTCTGGGAAAACCAGAATAGGCGCAGTAACCATTTTCTATTTCAGTGTGTCGAAGCTCTGTTGGCATTCTTCTGTCCAACTAAATTGACAATGTTTTTTCAACAACTTCTCCATGGGTGTTGTAATTTGAGCATATTCTTTAATGAATTTTCTATAGTATCTTGTGTGTCCCAGTGCAGAGCGCAACTATTTGACTGAAGTAGGAGGGGGTAGATCAACTATAATGGAAATTTTGGATGGATCTACCAGTAATCCTTGCTTACATACAAAATGACCTAACAACACTCCAAATGGTGAAAATAAAATGCATTTATTCAGGTTCGGGGAAATTTGACACTGCCTGCATTTATCCAACATTAGCCTTAGACATTTAATATGATTCTTCAATAAACTAAAAACAGTCCAATCATCAAAATATGCTTCTAGAAATTTATACATAAATTCCTTGAATGCTTCGACCACCACCCTGGAAAAGATGGCAGGGGCATTCTTCAATCCAAATGGCTTCACTTTATATTGGTAGGATCCCCATTCTATTACAAATGTGGTCTTATGGAGATCTTCCTTGGAAATCTAGATATTATGGTATCCTGAAAATCCATTTGTAAAAGAATATACTTCCTGGCCTCCCACATTATCTAACACTTCGTCAGTGAATGGTGTAGGGAAGGGGTCATGTAAACAAGCATCATTCATATTCCTGAGATCTACACATATCCTGATCTCTCCTGTCTTCTTGTCTTATACCACCATAGAGATAATCCATTCTGACTCTTTGACAGGTTCTATAATCCTTGCTTCCAACATTTTGTTGATCTCAATCTTCACTTTCTCCTTAAATTTAGGGTTTAGTCTGTACGGTCTCTGTTTGACTAGTCTAGCATCTGGCTCGAAAGGGATCCTCATTTCTCCCATAGGTCCTTTAATTCCCTTCATATCAGTGAACTTGGTTGGAAACAAGTCCTGATATTCATGCAGAAGCTCTGTAATCTTGTCAATGGTAGCAACATCCCAATAATCTCCAATATTTGCAAACTTAGGTGTCTTCTCTGTTCCAATATTGACTTTCTTAATATTGATCAGTTGTTCAATAAATGGTAACTTGGATCCTAGTCCTTCTACATCTCTCCCGCCTTTTGTTTCTATGATATTCACCTTCCTTGGATCATTGTCTTCATCAACGTTGATGTTGTAACAGCCTTGCATTTTTTGTAGAGGCACAGTCCATTCATCCTCATCTTGCTCTAAAGGGAGGCTAGAGGCCTCCTTAAAAAATTTCTGTCTGAAAATATGTAGTGCTTGATCTACTGAATGATATTGACTTTCAAATAAGAAGGTGGTTACAAAATTCTGAATTATACCTTTCCAATCAGTAGTGATGAGGCACAACTCTGCTTGAAGGTACCAGTTGATAGGTGTCGTGTCTAATGTGTTGATGAATTTTTGTACCCATTGTTCTTGAGGAACATTGCTCCAAGCTTCCTCACAGCTTCGCACATGGTCCTTTGGACAACTTCGACCTGTGTAGAGAACTTCGCATCCTTCTACTTGTGCTGAGAACCACACTGTCATCAAGGTACGACATTGTACCTAGTATGCAATGTTGTTTTTGTGTGTCCCACACCATCTTGATGGGGTTGCTTTCAAGGCCTCATCCATTTCCAACAATCTTTGTTGTATTGGTACACTTTCCTAAAAGTCCAACAAAAATGTTTCTAAAGGATTTAGACCATCAAAGGTGGGTATGTTACTTACGGTTGTGCCAATCCAGTGAACTTCTCTAGTTAATCTAGCACATCTTCTTGTAGATACTTCATACATTTTATTCTACCAATTATCCAGTTCTTCTTTTGAGTCTGATGTGCATACACTATCACTTTGCCAGCTTAAGTTTCCATCAGCTATGGGATTAATGTAATCTTGTTGTCTGGCTGTTAATTTGTATATATTTTCTAGTGCATATGCATGGTCTTCTTCTCTGATAGGTTTTGTCTATCGCTGACCTTCATCTGGATGTAAAGGTGTGATGACCCTAAGGCCATCTCTTTCAAAAGTCATACGTATTTTCTTTAAATCAATCACAGTGGAATTAGTGAAAGCCCAATCAATTCCTAGTAGCGCAGGGTGAGGGAAGATGTCATCAACTATCTCAATTACCTCAAAATCTGCAAATGTTCTTACTCCATCAATGTCCATAGGGACATGCTCCAATCTACCAAATGGATTTACAACTTGCTGGTTATCCATCCTAATCCTAATAGGGGAATAGATCAACTTCGGTTTTCCCATTAGTGCCTAGGTTTTCTTTGTCATGACATTGACCTCCGACCCTAATCGAGGACTACATAATCTATCTCATACTCTCCTATTTGAGCATTCAAATGTAATTCCTTATTTGTCCTTATCTTCTTATCGATTTGGAGTACTACCCTATTCAGTAAGGGGTCTATTTTTCATAGCTCATATTGTCTGATTAAATTTTGTAACTCTTGTACAATTCTCTCATCCTGAATCAAGTTAATACAAGTATATAGGAATTCCATGAGCTTGATTACCTATTTTCCTTCTTTTGGTGAAGCAGACTGATCAAATGCCAGAGGCATTCCATATTCTCTCACCTCTGGTCTTTTCTTCGGTGAGGAACCTTGGTATCCTCTGAATTATTTTCTTTCCTCCTCAAACATTTGTCTTTCTTTCTTTGCATCAAACATTTGTGTCTTCTCTGTAGCTTTCTTGATTCCTGAATCTTCTGTAATCTTCCCTAGGGTCAGTCTATCTTCTCCTGTAGCAATGCCTCCTCTGGTTATAATAGCCACTCTAGTGTCTTCTCCACGAGGTTCAACGTATATCAGTTGTAATTGTGGGTTCTACTAAGGTCATCATCTTTCCTGAAGCTTAACTAGCAGCATAGGACAATCTTCTATAAAATGTTCAAATGAGCCACTGTAGATGCAAGTAGTGCAAGGGTTCTGGAAATCCCTTGTGAGGTGTCCTCGTTGTGCGCAATTATAACATATTATCTGTCCTTGACCTCGACCCATTCCTCTTCCTCTTCCTCGTTCTTTGAATCCACTGTGAGGATTAAAGTTTCCTCTCCCAGCGAAGTTATATTGTGTAGTGTTTCCTTATTGTGGTACATCACCTTTAATATTATATATATATCTCAAACTTTCATGCATGAGATCGTAAGCCCTACAATCCCTATCTTCATTTCCCACAGACTTACAGAACGTGCAATACAAATTTGTGGGTGTCTGAACATATTTTTGCATGAAATAGCACTCACCGGGGCAATGCCTATTTCTGCATACCTCACACCAGGGTAAGGTGACTTGCTTCAAAGGGATCAGAGCTCCAGAAGCCAATTATTCATTGAATTGGGGATAGTGTTCCTTGTCATGGCCTTTTGATCTGTATCTAACACACCAGGTGTCTTCTCTTTTGTCTTTTCTCTTGTCTTTCTTCATGTCTTCGACCTGTAGAGACAAACTAGTTAGTTGGCTCAAGATCTCACTCATACCTGAGCTGGATTCTCCCATCGGGGCTGATTCTAACTTCATGGCGATCTCCATTGCCTCAGACTATGAAGAAATCTTCTGTTGCATCAAAGGAACTCTGATGTGTGGTAAGGGGGCAACAATGAACCATTCTTTGTTCTGTTCATCTGGGATCTGAAAATTTAATCAGCTTGTTAAGGTTTTGAATCTCTGATCAAATTCCCAAATAGGTTCGACCACATTATTCTTGATCTTTTTCAGCTCTATAATACATTGTGACTTTGACTTGGGTTTCTTGAACTCTGCAATCAACGCATTCTTAATTTGATTCAATGGTTTATGTTGTGCAAGTCCTTGAACAAGATTCATGTACTAGCTCAGTGCACGATCCCTTATAGTGGTACTAACATCTCCCCTAAATATAGGAAGTCTCATCTCATCTGCCATAGATCTTCCTAGGGTCCCTGACTGAGTATGTGTCGAACTGCTATTAATAGTATTCTAAGGACTTTGGTGACTAACTATTCTGGTTTCCTAGTGCTGTTGAATCAACAAGAGAGACAATAGTACTTACTTCAAAGATTTGCATAGTTTCTGAAGTCTCAGGTTTTTCTCGGTGAAGCTCTTCAATTTTCCCTTCCTCTATCCCAATAGGTTCTGAATGCTCCTCGTTTGTCAAATCTTCCTCTTCTCCACTATATAATCCTTGATCCCCGTAGTTCTGGTTGGAAAGGTTCGCAAGGTGAAATTCTCTAAACACTCTCCCATTGTGCATATGCCCAGCTTCTGTGTCACTGTCGCTATCCGAAATATTGAACATTAGCCTTTCTAGATCCGACCAATCTACTGTATCTTCAAGATGTTCTTCTCATGTAATAGCATCTTGAGTCTCAACTTCAGGAATTGTAAAAATTTTCCTCTGGGTCCCTTAAAGAAATATCTCTTAGCTTGGTTGTATGACTCTACTCTGTCAACAATAAACTCTGTGATGTACCCTCCAATGGTGCTATCAAACCAGTGATCTACTGCTTGTGATATGGTGTTATCAACTCTTTTGACCTTCTTGATCAATTCTGATGTCCAAACCACAAGAGGTCTAGGTCGAATCTCAAACTGGGTATCTTCCAACCTAGCTAACCACTCGTATAGCTCCTGATGGATTCCCCCAAAGAATATCTCGTGTATATCAGTAAAAATATGTCTCTCCATCCAATCCTTTGTACTCAGATTAGGGTTCTTTTTTTGGGCTTCAACAAAGTCCTTTTCTTGATCCTCTATCCACTTTTGAGTCTCTATCTTTGATGGGAAACACCTTGACATTCCATCAAGAAGATTCTTGTCCCGACAACGGAACCATTTGTTGGCACAAGGGTAGACCCAGGGTTGAGCTCCAAGAGCACACCAACAAGCCCTAACTACTATCCCTTTAGGAAACACTTGCGAAGCAGATGTAGTCTCACCCGAAGCAGTTATGAGGGGGTTGCAGGACAAAGATGTCTACAACCAACAGGAATATCAAGTGGATCTAACACAAGAGAAACACAACATCCATATATCACTTATCAGCTTGGATCTACTCTGCACATCTACTTATCATATCTAAAACAATAATGCAATCATAGTGTATCAATGACAGAGACAGAATACCGATGACACACAACACAAAATATATGTGGTTCACCCTCTATCTAGGGCTACGTCCATAGAACTGTGCTTTATAATATATCAAGACGAAGCATATAGTTCTTGTATGTGATCTTAGCTAGTAGATCCTCTTTTTTCTCCTTTCTTCCTCTTCCCTCCCCTACACACCCAGTTGTAGGGTCGATCTTCACACCCAACTGAAGATCTTACAATACCATAATGCTCTCACACTCAACACTTCTCCCTCACACAACAATATTCTCTCACAACAACAATACCACTAGATCGACAACAATATCATACCAACCCAAACTAGGTCCTCATGACATTTATTTATACATTAAAATAGCTCACTGACATCCTTAGGCCGAAACCTAGGTGTCCAAACCCCTATATACCAAAACCCTAGGTGTCTAAAACCCAAGGACAACTTGACCCGTATTTTCAGGGCTTCGCCAGCCTATCTTTCCTTCCTTCTCGCACGGTGCTTTAAGGCATCCAATGGTGGATTTATCCACTTTATGATTTGTCCATGATCCTTCTTTCTTGCTGATCTTTCATCCTCGATCTCCTCATCCAATGACTTACTTCTCTCTATCTTTTCTTCTCTTTTTCTCACTTCGACCCAGTAACAGTCACTGTGTCTTCCGCGAAGTTCGCATTCTCCTTTTTCTTCCTTTATCTTCACGTACTTCCACACCCAAGGGATAACACCCCTGTAACCCCTTACCTCCAACATGCATCAATGTTAATTATTAACTCATATAACACACTCATAGGCTTGCAAACAACCCATACAATGGACTCATGTGTTGGTTGGAGCACTAGTCATTCAAGGTTCTTGAGCTCAACAATATTCAACAATATCTTGAGGGACCACTTGTTTTCGTTCCTTGACCATGGTCAAGATATTATGATATATAATCAATGCACAAAACCTCCTAATGGAGTCCATATATTCCAAATCTGATGCTAAAAAAACCCTTATCTGATAGGGCTTGTGTTATGGTAATTTGCAGGTGTTGTTCATGGTGATTGATCCTAAGAAGTGATGTTTAGGGAATAAGGTCCAAGTTTTTTCTTTTCAGCCTAACCATGACATTTGAGATCAAGAAGGTCCAGTTAGGGATTAAGACCATTATTTCCCCCTTAACTTGCATGTTAAGCCCCCAAGACCCATTTCTATTGTACAAAACCTACTCATGGCACCATTATATCCTGCTTTCGATTCTAAAGAACACCAACTACAACCTTGAGAACCATTCCTAATGGGGCGTCTAGCACATTTTTATTTAGGGCATATGTTTTGGTTTAATAATGGTACTTGTATCCCTCAAATATGTTGGGTATGTGTTATATTATTTGCACAAGTAGGTGTCACCTCAGGAAACATGTCACATATTTAGGTGGTTTTTTGGCATATGGTTTCTTTGACGATGGTTTTCTATTTCCGGTTAAGGAATTAGGGTTGTTGACTAATCCAGGTCATTGGGTTAGGGTTTTGGATGTCACTGGCTCCTATATGTATATTTTATTGTAAACAATGTATCACAATGAATGAATATATAGTATGTTGGTTTTCCCAGTTTGGGTTTCCAGGGGAAATATCTTTGTGTAATGTTTGTATTTGCCATTGTATCTTTTTTGTTCTTTTACTGAAAATTTGTTTGCAGTAAATATTGTACAAGGTTAGAATCTACAAAATAGTCCAAAAATAACCTACAAGGGTCCTATGTGATGGCTCAAGGACTCGTCCAACACTATATCCTGATAAATTGTGTGGGTTGTAGTTGTTGTTCATAGAAGTTAAGCCTAAGAATGTTCACTTAGGGAACACGTACTCCCTTGTTTCCCTCCCTTGACCTTGGTTAGACTTTGAGACCCATTCTTGGTTCAAAAATAACTTATTCATGGTACCCAAATTCCACTTTGAGGTGACTGATATGTTACATAGGTCATATGTGGTGGTTTTACTACTTGTCTATGGTTCTTGAGCTTTAGAAGCAAGGTTTAGGGTTGAAGAATCTTGTTTCCTTTCATCAACTATAGTCATGAACCTAAGACCCATCCATGATGATCAATAATACCTCATAATGTCACCCATGTTCAACTTGGATGCCAAAGACTCCCTATAGAGGACTCTTGTCATGGTTTTTAGGTGTTTTTGATGGTGTTTCATGAGCACGAGAAGGTTTAGTTAGGGCTTTAGGCCATTGTTTCCAACTTGTCATGTTTATGCCTCTACACCCATTTTCAATGTACAAAACCTAATTGTGATGCCTATAGCCCTCTTAAAGGCCAATTAAGTTATGTTATGTTGGTTTGAGGACTTGTTCAAGGCTCTTGATGACAACTTGTTCACCCATCCATGGTCTTGTGTGGTGACCCGAGGACTTGTTCATGGTGCTTGAGCTAGATATGGAATAGAAATTGCATTGATTTCATCTTATGGATTTTTTGTGGTTTTATATAAATAATTTAGGGCCTAGATGCCATATTCTATGGACCAATGGCCATGCACAAGGCTACAAATTAACCACAAAACATGCCCTCTATAAGAGGTAAATATCCTTAGAGTGGTATATGGATTCCATTAGAATGTTTTTTGCATAACATGTGGGTCTCATACCATGGTTAGGGGGAGAAATATAGGGAATTATTCCCTAAATTAATATTATTGAACTAATGTGCCACAATCAAGGCCTTAAACCACAACATATACCCTTTAAAGTGGACCTTTGGCATACAAGTGGGATATGGGTGTGATTAGGAGTTTTTGCATAGTAAGGTGGGTCTTGGAGCCTTGACCATAATCAAGGGAGGCAAACAAGGGACTTACACCATAAATGGATATCTAAGGCTTAGTAGCCATGAACATGAACTCAAACCACAAAAAAGACACTCTAGAGGTAACTTTTTGCCTCTAAGAAGAATGTGGGTACTATTATAGGTTCTTATGCATAGAGGATGGTTGTATTAGGGCACTTTCTATGGTCGAGTGGGGGGAATAAATCATGCATATCAAACATATTCCATATATATATATATATATATATATATATATAAATTAAATAAAAAACAAAAATAAAAAAACATTAAAAAAACAAAAAATAAATAAAAAAACAAAACCACCACATTAAACTTTAAAAAATGTGAAACTAAAGATGAGTTGCGCACAAATGTGGACCTGACCTCGTTGATTCAAAAATTTGAAAGACTCAAAGGAGGGAGGGGTTGGAGCAGAGCTCTATTCCAATGATTATTTGGTGCTCTGCCCACTATAGTTGTTGAGAAAAACCTCAAGAAAAACCCCCGTCCGAGGAGCAAGGAGCAGATCAAACCTCGCGACTGATCTAAGCAGAGTGAAACCCTGAGAAAAAATAGTCTTGATTCCCCAACTTTCAATTGGACATTGATAGAGGTAGAGGACCCAAACTATCCGACCAAACCTATGGAGATCGAGACCAAGACCAAGGGCCATCCGAGACTAAGATCAAGAGTTGTGCATGAGACTGTCGAGGGAAAGGAGGGAATCAAGGGCTATCTGAGACTGAGACTTAGAATTACGTGCAAGACTGTCAAGGGAAAGGAGGGAAATAATGGTATGTTCTTTAATCTACCCTAACCTTTATTTCAATGATATCTAGCATTGTTTCATTGATTAGATCTGGGTGATTATTGATAAAAACCCAACGAATACACAGTGCCCTCAGAATTTCCGATGATTTTATAAAAAAAATTAACCAATGTGCCTTTTAAAAATATAGGTAGAAAATAATTGGTATATGGGTGTCTTAGTTTTCCTTAGGACTTAGGTTTAGGTGTGATTGGGATATATTTGTAGGGCCATCCAAGACCAAGACCGAGACTTGCGTGCGATATTGTTCCTCGAAATTTCCCATGATTTAAAAAAAAATTTAAAAATGCCTAAAATAAATGCCTAAGGTGTCCCCAATAAACCTATTCTACCCTAAACCTAACCCTATACTACCCACGTGCTCCATTCATCACTTATTAGTGGATAGGTTCATGTGCGAGTTGCTCAAGTTTTTCCATAATGAATCAATTTTGTAGTGGTGAGAATGGAGGAGTAGTATTGTTGAGGACATGCTCATGGATTTCCTCTCCTTTTGAATCCTCCATCGACTCATCCTCTTGATATCCTATATCCTTTGAACATACACTAGAACCATGAATCCACAATGCTATCTCATCTTCGCTTCTTCCTACTCTTGAGAGGGCTCTAGCCACCTTTTCCATTTAGTTGTCAATGCTTTTCTTAGATGGTATATTGTCCATAGTGTGGAGTTCGACGAGTGTTCCCTTTTATTTCTATTGGTGCACTCCTATATATGAAGGGATTGTTTGTTCTACTTCATTCCAAACTAGGACTCCCAATACATAAATAACATAATCATGTAGATCATGATCCCAAGAAATCAAAATTCCATGAGGGTTATGTTTCCCATGTATGTCATACATTGATGATTGTCGTGGTTGCAGGAATCATGCTTCATTAGTTAAAACCCAAAACCCAATTGAATTTGATCCCCAAACCCATATGATTTTTCTTCATTAAGAGTGTTTTACAATGAAAAACATTTTAAGGGTCGTGCCTAATTTCACATGCTTACTATTAATCACCTACATAGAATTGGGTCTTTACTAGCACTTTTTCAAACACAATTTGCCTCATTTGTTAGCCAACATGTGTTCCATCACTTTTTCACTCTTTCTATAAACAACTATAAAAGGATCATAAATCAATGCATTAGATAGATGCACTATTTTTCTTCAATCATAATCCAGTCAGTTTATGATTGCTTGAATATGTTAGGTCTATAAGGCTGATTGCAAATTGCATTTGCATTTATATTTGGTTTGTTATATGAGTTTTTGGAGTTGTGTCTCCCATGACCCCAAAAGGGGATATGACAAAGGGCCATAGATGTATGAAGGGGTGGGAGAAGGAAAATAATAATGTTTTATTTTCATTTTAATGTAGAATTAGATTAACTTTCCAAATTATACCAAATAGTCCATTTGTACTTGGGTGACCCACATATCCAACCAACTCTTTTTCCTTTTCCACCTAATTTGTAGCCTCACTTGAGCAAATCTGAGATAAACCTTATTGTTCCTCCCACTAATGATGGCTAGAACCCTAATATTACTCCATATTTCATTGGTAAATATAGATGGGTAAACCCACACTTGGTTCTTGTTATCTCGAGAGGCCCTAAAATTGCACCCTTTGATTTGATTATACTAATTTGAAACCAACTTACCAAATATGTAGAGGTCCCCACTCTTGTACCAACTATTATTGATAAAGGAAACAATTGAATAATATGCAAGTTCCATCTATGCTTCTTTAGGACCCCTAAAACGATCCTATGACATTAATTGTTATTATGAAATCTGGTGATATCACTTCCATTGTTGATCATGTTACTAGCTGACCCCACCACATCAATCTTTCCTTAACCACTCAATTGTTAAAATATGATACAAGGGTGATGATTTACTTTGAGGATATGCACTTAGAGGTATATGTCGCTATGTATCTTTCTTTGAGTACCCATTTCCCATTTCCCTTAAATAATTCTTGGTCATCCACAAGGTGAAGCCCCTGTGATCCTTATGTGTATTTAAGATGTGTATAGTGGTCTCTATAATCATAAAAGTTTACTATGTTATAAATGATGACATTTGCTTCAATGTTGTATAGGTGTACCAAGTGAACTATGACATTTGCATGATATTTTTAAATTTTGGGTCATTTTGCTTCCATTTATTTGGATAATTAGCTCATACTTTTTGTCATTAGCAGTACTACACACATAGTAATCTATCAAGAAATTATTTCTTTGCTTAAAACCTCTTGCTCCTTCCCATAGCTAGTTTTCATCGAAGTTGAAATTCTTGCATTTCATTTTCCTCTTGCATGGTTTAAAGAGTCGAGTCAAAAGGACATCAATTTCATGACTACTCCTTTGAGTAACAACAACCTAAAATCAAGCGCTAATTAAAATTTATCTAGCAACTTTTCTAGGGCTCCTCAAACCCATCTTAGTTTAGGTGTAGAGATTTGGAATAGGATTGTGAGAATAACTTTCCAAAGATGCTAAACAAACATAAATCCTTGAGTTAGGGAGTGAAATCCAACTTCTATATCATTGAATTTGGGAATCCCTTCTAACATAAGGGTCAATCACGAGGTCGCATTGGGGCCCTCAGAGTAATTAGCCTTGGTTTGTTGGTCTTGGTGTCGAATGTGAACTGTCCCCCCTCTACTTTGGTATAGTAGGTAGTACCATAAAGGCCATAATATTTGAGACTTCCTACACAAGGTGACAACATAGGGAAGGTGGTGTTGTACCTGGGATCGATGTTGGCTAGAATCACTTGGACTCCTTGGAGGGTTTCCCACTGCTCGGTGAGGTAAATTGCACTAGGGTGTTAGTTCGTTAAGTAGGTTGTCAACGTAACTTTCCCACCCACCAAAACTCAGCCCCTTCGTGCATCGATCCTACGATGTTGGATTCCATAACCAAGTAGTGCTTCTTTGTGAGAAGGTTTGTTTGCATTCTTGACTCCTAGATTAATTAGCGTGTGTTGTGTTTTCTCCTTATTTGGCCTTAGGATTGAGTTTGTGTCTAATGGCATCAGTTCCAGGGTAATTCCTCATTTGATCAATACAAAATATGGATACCATTAAAATAAAAGAGAATAAAGAGGTAACAAATAGCTCATACCTAACTTACGTCTTATAATTCTCCAACATTGTTCTTTACACTTAGTGAAAAAAACACCAAATGGAATGGTTTACACAAGGTCATGACCGACAAAGCTCCATTTAATAAAAATGAGCAATGTGATTGGAGAATTCAAAATACTATCATAAACCCACATCTCACATATTTGTACATGAACCATAGATTCAAAATCTTTCATGAAGAGGTCTGGGAGAAATGCCTCCATGAAAAATTGTCCACATCATAATGGTCCATGTCATTGATGGAAATATATAAAATTCCCTTGAATGTATTTTAGTCCTTGTCCTGCTTAAAAAGGATGATCCCATTCTGAAATTGGTCAAAGACTACTTTTATCCCCCCTCTATCTGGTAAATGCTACTTCTTATACTAGCCTTCCCCTATAATAGGGAATCTTGTGTCCCTTTTCTCGAAAATAAGTGAGTTTGCTCTTCTTTGTCTTTGGAATCCTAMATGGTTACTTCCCAAAGTAATTCCTTCTCTGGGGTTTTACCACTATATGATGGGGAAATTCAATTTAACATTATTTACATGTAGGTAGGTTAAGTCACTACTCATTATCCCTTTCCCCATCTCCACCATTCGGTATGCCTCCAAGGTGTTGAGCTAGATTTCTCGCAAGGCCTTGATATATTGTGAAGTCCTCACATTCAACTCACTAAACCTCCCTCTTAGCTTGAAACTCAACTCTCTTCCAAGAAAGAGGGAAGCCCCTCCTCTTAGATCAATAATTGTTTCCCTTGATCTGACCCTCTCCCGACCTCTTCAACATATCCCCCTTTTTATGGAACATACATATTTCCTTGTTTCTCTCAAGTGATTTCTCCACTCACTATCCATGGCCCGATTGAAACTTGGGTCTCCCAATCAACCATCCAATTATCCCTTATATCCAGGAGTCTTGGTACATCTATATTGATGGTTACTCAAACTTTACCTTGAACTTATATCCTTGATATATTCTAAACAAACAAAGTAAATGTGTATCAACAACAATTGACCCCTTACAATCAAAAATTTCCAAACCTTAGCCAAGGAATGTTAATGTCCTACTCCAAAAAATTCATCTCCATATGTAAACCAAGTAATGATGTCAACTTATACAAAATCTAAAAACCAAGCATTCGTGTCAAACTCTACACAACCCATAAACCAAGCATTCATGTAAACCTCTACACAACCCAAAAACTTGCAAGCATACATCCAACATTCTCCCAACCTCTTGGATAAGAATACATGCAACCTAAAAAATCTAATGTTTAAGAAAACTAGAATCCAATCATGAACATTTTTAACATTCCACCCTCTTACATCCATGGAATATGACCAGGTACTCATCGAAGTATGGGAGGAGAAGGTGGGAATATACCACCATTCGATTTTCCTCCAAGGTGTTGAGCTAGAGTTATCGCAAGGCCTTGATATATTGTGAGGTCCTCACATTCAACTCACTAAAGATCCCTATTAGCTTGAAAATCACCTCTCTTCCAAGAAAGAGGGAAGCCCCTCCTCTTAGATCAATAGTTGTTTCCCTTTATCTGACCCTCTCCCTACCTCTTCAACATATCCCCCTTTTGATGGAACATATATCTTTCCTTCTTTCTCTCAAGTGGTTGTTCCACTCAATATCCATGGCCCAATTGACCCTTGGGTCTCCCCATCAACCATCCCATTATCCCTTATATCCATGATTCTTGGTACATCTATATTGATGGTTCCTCAAACTTTACCTTGAACTTCTATCCTTGATATATTCTAAACAAGCAAAGTAAATGTGTAGCAACAACAATTGGCCCCTTACAATCAAAACTTTCCAAACCTTAGCTAATGAATGTTAATGTACTACTCCAAAACATTCATCTCCATATGTAAACCAAGTATTCATGTCAACCTATACACAATATAAAAACCAAGCATTCATGTCAAACTCTACACAACCTATAAACCAAGAATTCATGTAAACCTCTACACAACCCAAAAACCTGCAAGCATACATCCAACATTCTCCCAACCTCTTGGACATGAATACATGCAAACTCAAAACTCTAATGTTTAGGGAAAATAGAATCCAATCATGAACATGTTCAAAATTCCACCCTCTTTCATCCATGGTATATGACCATGTACTCATCCAAGTATGGGAGGCTAAGGTGGGAATATACCACCATTCGATTTTCCTCCAAGGTGTTGAGCTAGAGTTCTCACAAGGCCTTGATATATTGTGAGGTCCTCACATTCAACTCACTAAACCTCCCTCTTACCTTGAAAATCACCTCTCTTCCAAGCAAGAGGGAAGCCCCTCCTCTTATATCAATATTTTTTTCCCTTGATCTGACCTTCTCCCAGCCTCTTCAACATATCCCCCTTTTGATGGAACATATATCTTTCCTTCTTTCTCTCAAGTGGTTTCTCCACTCACTATCCATGGACCAATTGAACCTCGAGTCTCCCTATCAACCATCACATTATCCCTTATATCCATGAGTCTTGGTACATCTGTATTGATGGTTCCTCAAACTTTACCTTGAAATTCTATCCTTGATATATTCTAAACAAGCAAAGTAAATGTGTAGCAACAACAGTTGGCCCCTTACAATAAAAAAATTCCAAACCTTAGCCAAGGAATGTTAATGTCCTACTCCAAAACATTCCTCTCCATATGTAAACCAAGTATTCATGTCAACCTATACACAATATAAAAACCAAGCATTCATGTCAAACTATACACAACCCATAAACCAAGCATTCATGTAAACCTCTACACAACCCAAAAACCTGCAAGCATACATCCAACATTCTCCCAACCTCTTGGAAATGAATACATGCAACCTCAAAACTCTAACGTTTAGGGAAAATAGAATCCAATCATGAACATGTTCAACATTCCACCCTCTTGCATCCATGGTATATTACCACATACTCATCCAAGTATGGGAGACGAAGGTGGGAATATACCACCATTCGTTTTGCCTCCAAGGTGTTGATCTAGAGTTCTCGCAAGGCCTTGATATATTGTGAGGTCCTCACATTCAACTCACTAAACCTACCTCTTATCTTGAAACTCACCTCTCTTCCAAGAAAGAGGGAAGCCCCTCCTCTTACATCAATAGTTGTTTCCCTTGATCTGACCCTCTCTCGGCCTCTTCAACATATCCCTGTTTTGATGGAACATATATCTTTCCTTCTTTCTCTCAAGTGGTTTCTCCACTCACTATCCATGGCCCAATTGAAACTTGGGTCTCCCCATCAACCATCCCATTATCCCTTAGATACATGAGTCTTGGTACATCTATATTGATGGTTCCTCAAAATTTACCTTGAACTTATATCCTTGATATATTCTAAACAAGCAAAGTAAATGTGTAGCAACAACAATTGGCCCCTTACAATCAAAACTTTCCAAACCTTAGCCAAGGAATGTTAATGTCCTACTCCAAAAAAATCATCTCCATATGTAAACCAAGTATTCATGTCAACCTATACACAATATAAAAACCAAGCATTCATGTCAAACTCTACACAACCCATAAACCAAGCATTCATGTAAACCTCTACACAACCCAAAAAACCAAGCATACATCCAACATTATCCCAACCTCTTCGACATGAATACATGCAGCCTCAAAAATCTAACGTTTAGGGAAACTAGAATCCAATCATGAACATGTTCAACATTCCACCCTCTTGCATCCATTGTATATGACCACGTACTCATCCAAGTATGGGAGGAGAAGGTGGGAATATATCACCATTTGACAATAACAACCCCCCTCTATGTTGCATACTCAAACCAAAACTTGAGCTCAATTGGAGATGTTGGCCTACATGAATGTTCTCTAATCATGTACTGACTAGATGAACCATATAATTGAGTCCCTTTTACGATTTCTCCCCTAGGATTGAAAAATATTTGTCCCCTTCTCTCTCCTTAGATATTTCCCGCATTCCTTTGAGAGAGGAATGAAAAGCCAATATGGTAAACCCATTCTTCATTTAGATCCATCACAATGATTTCACCATCAAATGAGTAATTTCTGATCCTGGATTTGCCCTTAACATCATAATAAATCCTATCTATCATGTACTTAGTGTTATCACATTAATATATCCTTAATATGTCCAAAATCAAGAGGGATATCACATTATATTAGGTGGTTGACCACTATTCCGTAGTGTGAAATCTAACCGTAGTGCATATTGCTTGCATGGATAAGTGAGTCGAATTAAGGTGCACCCACCTAGAGATTCATACCCTTCACTAAGTTGGGAATCCACTGCATGCATGAGTGCCCCTACTAATATTGGCAATTTCACCCTAATCTAATTGTGCATCCAAAACTAAAGATATAAATTTTTTATTTAGAACTTTGAATATAGAAAAAAAAGTTCAAAAATTGGAACTAGGATGAGGATGGAATACTCACTAACAACACATGAACATGCAACTAAAGGTACAACCAAACAGGCACATGTAAGATATTTCTTTGTAGAGTGAGGAAAGATTAGGACAAATAGAGGGAAATGTGGCTGCATCTAGTAGATATGATAAGAAAACAAGGACCAGAGGTGAAAAGGTCAGAAGAAAATTCTGTATACGCATGGATTTGTTTCCTGCCGAAGGAGGATCATGCTCTTATGATTATGAGAGAATAGGAGACATAGAGGTGCCACTCAGGTATAATAATCTGGGGAAACAATGGGTACCTAAGGAACTACCTCCTATAGATGTTGACTTCATTGTCAACAATAGGACATATCACATTGCACCATCCTCCCTGCATGGCCTTGGGCTATTTTCCATGGATGGACTAACTGTAAAATACAATACATTAACTGATTTGATGGAATATGTCAGACCGTGTTACAACTATAATGATTGGATGCGGCTGGTCTGATACATGCGAAGTATGTAGAGATATGCACTCGCCGCAAATTATATACAACTAATAAACAAGGATAAAAATAAGTGAGTGACTATATATATTGATGGAAGGCCTAAAGCTTCTGGTAATATCACAAGGTTTATAAAGAACACACGACCTGAGACAAAAAAAAAGCAACTGAATTGCATATATGAGGGACGCAAAGAGAATCAAGTAGTCATGTGCGCAATAAAAAAAATAGCTCCCGGGGAAGAGTTATTAGTGGATTACCATTTGAATCAAATAGAAACATCGACTAATAGTGTGTGGGTACTTATGCAACACCTTTTTAAGAAACCTCTACTTATTGCATTATACTTTTTTTTTTATCTTTAACATTGTTTTAAATATTTCACGGTCCCAATTTTATAATAATGTGGGAGGTTGATCGTTGAGATTGATTTTATTTGTGTGGCAATCAGTTTTTTTGTTATCGTTAACAATTTTTTAAATATTTGGGGGTTCTAATTATATTATAATGTGGCAGGATGATCGTGGAAAAGGGCCAGCTGCATAACATGTAAATGATTATCAATTTCCACTTTCATTTTACGTGAATTTTATTATTTGCTTATATAATTTTACTGAAATAACATTGTTTTTGTTGAAATTATATGTAGTCGGAAGGCCATGTTGATCATGATTCCTCCAATGAGGAGGGTTTGTATTCATTCCATGATCCAATGGTATTAATAAAAAAAAATATCATTAAATCGAACAAGGAACTTGCTATCTTATTAGATCGTCCAAATCAAACTCCTGACGTCCTAGAAAAGATCAATCTCCTTATGCCACAACTTAACACATATAAGGTAATAACCATAATTTAAAGTGTTTTTTTCTAATGTACTCATATGTTCAATTATGAATATTTGTTCTTTAACTTTTACATTATCTCACAAAAAAACATTTTCTTTTTTATAAAGAGATTTTTGGAGCCTTTTCAACTCGGTGTTGGTAGTAGTGGCACTGCAGATATGCCAAAAAGTCCTAATGTGGGCGGCCATACAACTGCTAGAGCACTATTTACTTCTCCATATTCCATCCCTAATTTAGATAGGAGCAATGAAATGCACCACCAGACATCCACACATCGGTCAGACTCTAGAGATGGTGACATAGATGAGGCTGATGATGTGGTTAACATGGTTGCATTTCCTGGAGCTAGACATGTGACAATCACAGGGACCCTTCTATGCACATTTTTGGTCGATGATAATGGAATTCCATTAAAAAAAATAAGACTCCCATGTAGCTTTTCATATTTTAATCGTTTCATGTTGTCCATCTCATACACAAATCATCTAGATTATTAATTTTAAATTAATGATCATATCTTTTTGTGTGTAGGAAACGACCATTTTTATAGGCACCTAGAGAGCAAGGCCTTGTTGATTTTTGGGGCAAGCTTACACATGAGGTGGAATTTCTAGAATTCCAACCTCAAAAAAGAACTTATGGATTATCTTGAAGGCCTCTTTGGAGTAGACACGTTCAATAAAAAAATGATCACCTCTGCAACAGACGTATATTTAAAATATACACGAGATGTTTATAGATAAAGCTTGGCAGGAAATCCTAGGTATGAGCATTTCCCCTCAATTCCAGAGAGGGAGTGGAAGGCGATCATTGATGATGCAAAAGAAAATATTTTGAAAAAATCAGGAGAAAAAATAACTAGTACCCCAAGGTAAATTACAATATTTTGATTTCAATACCAGCTTTAATTTTCTTTAGATCTAAATAAAAGTGTGGTTATATATAACATACTTGAAATTTTTTATGATAGGTTGCCTGACACTTCGAAGGAAACCAAAGCAAGGATTTCCAAACATGGCCAACACAGGCTAGTCCAGGGTGGCTACTCGAGGTTACAGTCATGAATTGTAATTACCCAAACATATTAAGAATATTATTTGTATCGCCTTACAACTTTCAGGTAATTGGAGCCAAAAAAATTAAAAAAACATACTCTTATGCAATGCAGGGCGATGACTTTGGAACTAAAACCACGGAGGAAGACCTCTAACTTGGTTACAAGTATGGTTATAAAGCTATGTTTGATCAAAGGAAAAACATGGGGCATACCCCTGTTGGCAAATGTTTAACAGGTAGCGTATGCTTGTCATTGATGGCAAGTACAACAGTGAAGATGGTAGGATCAGAGTGTGCATCGATGGAAAAACAGGAACAACGTAAGCTTAGGAGGAATTAGCGCAGAGTCGAATGCCGTGCGTAGGTGTGCACCAGGGATGAGGTTAACTCATGACTAAAGCTCAAGGGAGATAGCGTACTTAGGATCACAGGCGGATCAAAGGTCGAGGCCTTTGACACTTAGAAATTCTTCCAAGTAATAAGGATGTGTAAGATTGGAGGAGAAGCGTCGGTGATCGTTGGATCCCATCCTGAATTCTCGATGACCGTCAGATCTCAATGTAGACAAGAGGAGCGCTCAAATATGGAGGATAGATCTTGGGCATTAGATCCGAGTGCAGGGTCTGACCACTGTTGGATCGAGGAGAACCTGCACGTTCTTTAAAGTGCAAGGAGTAGAGGGCTCACAAATATCGACAGCATGAGGGCCGTCAGATCTGAATAAAGACAAGAAGAGCGTGCGGAAGAGGAGGATAGATCTCAGGCGTTAGATCCGAGCGTAGGGTCCGACCACCGTTGGATCGAGGAGAACCTGTACATTCTTTAAAGTGAAAGGAGTAGAGGGATCACAAAATCCCGAAAGAAGGAGGACCGTCCATCTCAGGGGGTTATGTTAACCGTTGATCTGACTCCCTATCATAGTTTCGAGGATCGCGCGTTGGAAATGTCAAAGAAACATTGCAACATGAATCCCAATTTCGCGATATGCAAAATCGTGACTTAAATCACAGTTGTTGAATCAAGATCAAATCTGGACCATTGATTCCAGTCCATGTCGGAGTTTTGAGGATCGAGTGTTGAAGTTGTCAAAGAACATTCACCACAAGAATCCTGATTTCGCGATATGTGAAATCGTGATGTAATCTGAGCCGTCATATTAAGGTTGAATCTGGACCGTTGATTCCAGTCCTTGTCGGAGTTTCGGGGATCGAGAGTTGGACATGTCAAAGACTATTGACATCAGGAATCCCGATATGTGAAATAGTGATGTAATCTGAGCCGTCAAATTAAGGTTGAATCTGGACCGTTGATTCCAGTCCTTGTCGGAGTTTCGAGGATCGAGAGTTGGACATGTCAAAGATTATTGACATCAGGAACCCCGAATTCACGATGTGTGAAATCTCGACTGAATCTGAACCATCAGATCAAGATGTGATCTAGACCGTCGACCCAACTCATGTCAGCAGACCACGTCAGCTAGGAACACGTGGCACAACCAGGTAATGACAAGTGTCAGACTGATTCAACATTTCAGGCACATGTAAGTCACGAATCAGAGTGACACGTGGCAGTATTCAACACGTGTCAATCCACATGTGATGTCAGCATA
>ML783892.1:576868-587525 GCA_009831015.1 Picea engelmannii | reverse complement strand
CTGGTCTATGTAGATGACATCATCTTTGGATGTAATAAGGATTCACTGGTACAATGGTTTGCTTCTGCCATGGAGTCTGAATTTGAAATGTCTATGATAGGAGAACTGTCATTTTTCCTTAGTCTGCAAATTACTCAGAGGCCTGATGGGATCTTCATTTCTCAAGGAAAATATTTAAGAGAAATGCTGAAAAGGTTTCAAATGGAAGATTCTAAACCTATGGGTACACCTATGGTAACTGGATGCAAATTAAGCAAGGATGATGATTCACCTGATGTTGATCAAAGCTCATATCGATCAATGATAGGAAGCTTGTTGTACATCACAACATCTCGCCCAGACATAATGCATGTTGTAGGAATGGTAGGAAGATATCAGACTGCACCTAAACAGAGTCATTTGCAAGCTGTCAAAAGGATATTCAGGTACTTAAAAGAAACAATGACTTATGGTCTGTGGTATCCCAAAAATCAAAGTCTTCAGTTGACTGCTTATTCAGATGCAGATTGGGCAAATTGTGTTGATGAGAGAAAAAGCACCAGTGGAGGAGAATTCTTCTTGGGTAACTCCTTAGTAGCCTGGCTTAGTAAAAAGCAAGGTTCCATTTATTTATCAACCACAAAGGCAGAGTACATTGCTCTTGCTACCTGTTGCACATAGGTATTATGGATGATTCAGACACTTGCAGACTTAGAGGTAAAATATACTGCACCGATCCCAATTCATTGTGATAACACAAGTGCCATTAGTGTCTCTAAAAATCCTGTCCTCCACTCCAATAAAAAACATATTCCCATAAAATATCATTTTCTAAGAGAGTAGGTCACCAATCAGATTGTTCAGGTCCATTACATTCCCACTACAGAACAAATTGTAGACATCTTTACTAAGCCCCTAGCCAAGACACCGTTTGAATATCCAGATTTGCTCGCTGCATATCCAACGGTGCAGATGAATTTGAACAAGATCGAAGGGCAACTGTAGCACGACATAGTATAATTTTAAGAAACCACTGATGGTTTCAGCCAGAGGACTCGAAGACACTTGGGGATGATTGACAGAGAAGGTGAAGAGCCTCTGAGAATCTTCAAGAGGGATGAAGATGTTCGTGAAGGTGATTAACAACTGGATGGGCATTGAGGCCTGTAACTGAAACAGAGAAAGTGAGTTCGACTGTCACATAGAAGACAAAGAGTCTCAAACTGCCAAAGAGGCTGAGGACTCTCAGTATAACATACAGTGATGCTGGACACGCAAGGCGAACCACCAGAGAAGCTGAAGAGTCACGATGATGATCAGACAGAGCACTCGAGAGGTGGAGGATAACGACGCGGAGTCAACATGCAAAGGCATTGTGAACATTGCATGCACAAGGTGCACAGAAGCTATAAATACAAGGTACAGATAAGATATGGGGTTGCTGTCGCTATTGGAGTTTGTTGTGGTTGTTGTTGATGAAGGTGATTCATGTGTGAAGAAGGAGGAGAGTGAAGCAGCTAAATAGCACAAAAGAGGAACTGTGCAGTGAATGGACATGGCACACAGAGCATAAAAAGCGGAAGAACAGATAGCGCAAGTGATGTGTGCAGAAAGGCAATGAGGCAAACAGAGCAACGAAATGCAGCAGAACAATGATGAGTCTGGTAAGCCATTGTTGAACATCATATCACTGTAATAAGTTTCAGTAGAAAATATTTATGTTTTAGGGTGGTTGGGTGGAGCTAGGGAGGACTAGTGTCCTCAAAGGTTCAAGTGGGTGCTTGAACACAGGGAGTTGGTGCTTCCTTCTAGTTGGTGCTAGAGAAACCAGGGAGTTGGTGCTTCCTTCTAGTTGTTTCTAGAGAAACCAGGGAGTTGGTGCTTCCTTCTAGTTGGTGCTAGAGAAACCAGGGAGTTGGTGCTTCCTTCTAGTGGGTGCTAGAGAAAACAGAGAGTTGGTGCTCTTAGCAAGTTGCATCTTGCAAAACTAAGGTTGTAGCCTCATTATGAGTTGGTTCTCATATGTATGATATTGTAAAGAATGTAACTATTACTTATCATATAAAGAAAAAGAGGTTTTTACCCTGCATGGGTTTCCTCGGGAAATATCTGTCTCTGTGTTTCTCATATATGTGACTGATGCTGAAAGTGTCATTGTTTATTTCCTTGCATTATTGTGATCATCATTCAGTGTCTCTACAAAGAGTTTAAAAGAACCATAATTGTTTAAGCACGGTAACAACTGATTCACCCCCCCTCTCAGTTGTCCAACAACCCCAAGATCCAGTTTGTCGGATAAGGTAAATAAAAATCAGTCCACATTAACCTTTCATTACTTATAAAATACGTAAATGTTTGATTCCGTCCATAATTTAATGTATTACTTTGTTTTAATAAGGAGAGAAGTACTATCAATGAAAACATTAGTATTGGACAACATAACATTGATAGTGAAATGCAGCCAGAAGATCATGGTGCTCCCCAACATCTCCATCCCAGTGGGGTGCAACCCCAAGATGTTCCCATGACTAAGGCCCACAATGGTAAAATGTCTTTATATTAATCATACACTTAATAATTCTATACTTATAGAATTATTTGTATCGCCTTAAAACTTTCAGGTAATTGGAGCCAAAAACATTAAAAAAAATACCCTTATGCAATGCAGGGCGACGACTTCGGAACTGAAACCATAGAGGAAGACCTCTAACTTGGTTACAAGTACAATTATAAAGCTGTGTTTGATCAAAGGAAAAGCATGGGGCATACCCCAAGATCCAGTTTTCGGGATAAGGTAAATACAAGTCAATCCACATTAACCTTTCATTACTTATAAAATATGTAAATGTTTGATTCCGTCCATAATTTAATGTCTTACTTTGTTTTAATCAGGAGAGAATAACTATCAATGAAAACATTAGTACTGGACAACATAGCATTGATAGTGAAATGAAGCCAGAATATCATGGTGCTCCCCAGTAGCTCCATCCCAATGGGGTGCAACCCCAAGATGTTCCCGTGACTAAGGCCCACAATGGTGAAATGTCTTTATATTAATCATATTCTTAATAATTCTATACTTATACATTTTGTACTTATAAATTTTGACGTTTCAATGGCATAGAATGTCATAGTTGATCCTCCTCAACCTAAAGATCAGGTGAACAAGGCAACCATTCCAACAATGTCGACTAGAGGACCAGGTAAATAATTACATTGTAGTTTTTTTTTTAATATTAATGAACTACTTCAATGATATTTAAAAATTGGCCATATAAATTGATCTGAATTATTTTCGGCACAAAATGAGAGCGGAGATATAATAAATAAATGCACAGAGATATTGCAGATATTCAGTAATATAACAGAAATGTATCAGAGATGCAACCATAAACACAGATATACAGTAATACACGATTTCTATTAATCAAAGAAATGTACAGAGACTGTAAAAATACAGAGTGAAAGACTCGCTAGAATGGTGGCAACTTATCTCTGAGAAGAGATGTGACGGCTACTCACATTCGCAAGAAGATGATTACAATGAGGCTCTGAAGGCCTTTTTACAATAAACAAGAATTCCAAAAACTCTAGACATCCAAAAACCTAACCTTAGGAGATGAAGCGCCAAAAGTCATGTGGCCCTCGTTTGGGTAAGTTAGTACATCAACTTCCCGGGGTCGTAACTTTTGCATACGATCTCTGTTTTAGGCGTATAATAGCTCATTGGAAAGGTATCGTCAAGGAGATTCATTTTGGGGGCTCAATCATGCCTTTGGTTATCATTAAAAACCTTTATCTCAAAAAACCTTCATTTAGGCCCTCAAAATGGCCCCAGAAGTTAAAACCTGCTAAAAATAGTAAATTGTCAAAATTGCTAGAAAGTTGTTTTGAGCCAGTTGGAAAAGGTGGGTGGCCACCGATATCCACCTGGATCATAAATTTAATATTTTTTGTTTTTGTAGGTGATGGACCCTCACAATAGTCTCCACATCATGGGTATGAGACCAGACATGCTCGGCGTGAAAGGACTGAAACAACATCAACTATTGAAGAGCACCCAATAAACAAAGACATGGAGATGGATGAATTACTTAAGAAATGGAAAACACAAAAGAAGACTAAAAGAAATCGATGATGTGTAATAATTTTATAAGAAAGTTAGATGTACATTATATCGCTGAATATGTACTGATGCATATAATGCATTGACATTGTGGGTACTTTTTCATTTGATAATATACAAAAGGATATTTCTATGGCTTGTATATATCTATAAATGTAATTTTATTATACACTTAATGATAATTTCATCTTCTCTTATTCTTGGTATATATTGATTCAATACTCCTTGGTTCTATTGGCCTTTACATACAATTTCTGCATCAATTTGTGGCTCCATGGATATCATCCTAGCAATTTGAAGGCATTGGTAAACGTGAAATTTAAGAGATTGAATTGTTCAATCTTGTATTTAAATTTTACATGCTTGTTTGTTTGTGGGCTTCAAGAGTTCCAAACTTGTATCTCTTTGTCTTTTAAGAATGGTAATCTCTTTTTATTTTAATATATAACGTGGGAATCCAAGCAAGACCTGGTACCTTGTGCTTGGGCTATGGAGTCTAGGCAACAAATAAAACTTGAAAATCGATAAAGAAGATGTGACAAAACCACCAAACAACAAGTATTATCATTCAAGGACATATCTGCTATATATGTAACAACCATGTGGAATGCTCAACAAAGACACAACAACACATTCATAAAATTCTTGCACCCACATAAGACATCAAAGATGATATTAGAGTAAGAGAGATAACCTTAAATTGAATGATCAATCCTTAAGCTATCTCCTTTAGAAGGGGCACAAACTATCTCAATTATTAATTTTTTTTAAAATAAATATATGTTTGTTGGGTCATATTAGGAGTACAAATTCTCTTTGATATCTCATCAAAAGTTGAAATTCTTATAGTAACTTCCTTGCATTATGAAGAGCATGAATAATAATGTTGTTAAGTGACAAAGTATGAATAACATTCATGCTTAACCACCTTATCAAGAACCCTATTGGCCTCCTCAATGTTTATTAATTCTTGCAAAGACCATCCATTAATGTAGTAAATGTTACAACATTAGGATTGTATCCCTTGGACACCATCTCATCCAAAACATTGTAAGCTTCATCCTGCCTACCTTCTTCACTACTTCAACTTTTATTCCTCCAATTGCATGTGAACCAAATGATTTACAACACCCATCTCTTTTAATATTCTACCCAATATTAGACTGTCTATTTAAACCCAAATGACAACAATAATCATTGATCCAAGGAGTTAAAAATTCATTTTGACATAAAGACATTGGTATTCTATAGCATTGACACAATTTAATAGATAAAAAAAATATCCTCTTCTTGAATATGTACCCTGATCTATACAAAGATTAATTCATGCTAGTATCACATGATTTTCATAACTTGAAAGAGAGAGATAGACCTCCATTTTTTATTTTATTTTTATAACTTGGGACTTGAAAATAAGTCTAGTTTAGTAAATCAAGGTGAAGGCCTTCAAAATCTATCTATGTTCTTGATGATTATTTACATATAATATCTATTGTTCATGAGGAATCTAATGTCTCACTTGGATTTTCTTTTCGAGAGTTATTATTCTTGACTACATCACCTTAGCATGATCTTTAGTAAGAATGTCAAATCTTCATAGTCCTCTCATTCAACACCCATATGGTGTCTTAGAAAGTGAAACTCTTAGTGGAAACCACAAGACAAATAAGTGGAACAAAAATTCCACAAGTGACAACAAGCTTTGCCTACCATTTATTCAAACCATTGTAGCACATCTTTGCAAAATCCAACAATTGATATATATAGAAATGAAAAATAATCAAGCACTAATGTTTATTTGAAGGCCATTGGATTTTGTTCTAATACAAAAATGTTTAGTGTAGTCCTCAAAGGCCCACATAATATATGGCATGCATCCATATCAAGTAGAATTTTCAAAGAATATTATAACCATTGGTTGCACAAGGGGCCAATAATGGTTATTAGCTTTCCATTGGATGGTACAAGGGGCCAATCTTCCCAGGTAATTGTTAATGTTATTATTGCACTTCCTTCATAAGCATCAATTTGGAAATTTTCCTAGGAATTATTTTCGCTATACTCTAATGGAACCTTTATCTAAAAAAGTACTGGTGATTCCCCATTCCTACTACTATGCAAAACCAACCTAGAATTTCTTGCATCCTTCCAAAGTTTAAACCGTTAAAGGGGAAAATTGGATTAAATACTTATTGTAAGGATTATAAAATCAAATTGGATTATGCACTAGTGATGAGTCAATGGGTGTATTGTATCCAACTACCCTATTTATTTCAACAAAAAAATGGAGATTTGGTTACGAGAAACAGTGAAAAACATAGTTCATTATCACAACTGTAGATTATAGAAATTGTGTGTAATCACTCTATTGAATACATTGCAATAATTTTGTGTATACAACATATTATCACAACTGTAGATTTTAGTGTGTAATCAATTTATTGGATATATTTGCAAGAATTTTGTGTATAATGTCTACGAGTTTTGTAATTTTTTTTTAATGTGTAAAAGTTATTTGTGTGATGTATGCAAGTGAAAAATGATAATTGTAGTTGAGTGATTTCATTATTTTTATAGTAATTATGTTGTAAGGAATTTCACTATGAACCAATTATATAGTGTCATTAGTCCTATTTGTTATTTTTGAATCTCCATGGCCATAAAATCACTTGTCAAGAACATGGAAGTTTTTGCATTAGTGGTAGTTTTTTTTTTTGTAAATAAAAAAGGGAGTTTCCTATTACTAAGATTTTAGAGTACATAAATGCCACATGTCAACAGTCTTTCACTTGTTCCGCCAAATTAGCGAAAACTGGAACAGGTGGCAGACTGTGATGTCATTAGTCAAAATGACTATCCACCATTTTCCCTACCAAACAAAAACTAGAGAAGGTGGCGGATTCGAGTTCTTACTGAACTGTTATATGTATCTAAGAAAAACTACCAACTAAAAAAAAGATGACAGAAATGTAAAACTACATCATCGCAGTACAAAGAGTTGAGCTGAGAGTGTGCGAGATGACCATAGAAAACAAATTACACATTAGCACCTGTGGGCATGTCATTTGGAGCATTGTTGAAGGGTTCATCCCTAGGATGGAGCACGAAAGGCCTCACATAGGTTGGGAAACGATGAGCTGCAGGTGCATTCGAGAAGGCATCATAGAGAATGTCAATCCGTTGGTGCATGAGGGTGTCTCGATGTATCTAGTCAACCATCTGGTTCCTTAGCTCGAAGACGAGCTCGATCTTCTCTGGATGGAAGAAATCAGGGAGATCCATAAGTGGTGGAGGTGCCAAGGATGGGTGGCCCTCCACCCCCGCGCCCAAGGTTTCAATAGCCTCCACCACCTTGACCTCCTCTGCCATTGTCCCGACTTGGCTGTCTGTGTTCTGAATTGAGGACGTAGATTCCATATGAAGGAGTTCCTCTGGGAATTCCTCCTCAATTATACATGTGGCCCCTTCCATGGTGGTTGGGGCTCTTGTTCTTGTTGGATTATGACTAGGGGGTTTCCAATCATCCGAAATTGTGAAGAGGACGGATTCCAGAGGAACCTAGATGGGTTCCTCTGAAATATCCTCCTCAACGTATGCCATTGGCGGTCATATTTGTTTCTCCCATCGTTGAGTCCGAGTAATGGACATGGAACTGATCTAGGATCTTTTTATTCAATGACTTATTAAACAATTGTTTTAAATGAGCATAAACCAAAGTGCACCATAAAGAAGGAAAATCTCAAAAGGAAAGAGACATAAGAATGAAACATGAATGCAAAAAATTGATAACGGAGTTCGTCCCTAGTGGACTATGTCTCCGGGTCCTGCTCTCAAATGGGTAGGCCTTTTTATTAACTCCACAAAAGAATTGGGATAAATAAATAAGTATACATCACTCTAGAGTTAAGCTATAGAATCTTTTCTCAGATCAGAAAACAAACATCACCACTGCGTTTGTGGAATTAAATTACCTAAAAATGACTGTCTCCATGCCTCGATCCAAGTCTGGCAGTTTCAAACCCAATAAAAATCTCGCCTCGGTTTCTATGCCTGCACCTGCAACTCATGACTGGACTCTATCTAAAAATCCTTGCCTCTGTACGGTCGCACCCTTGGTTCTCCTCCCCCTTGTACACTGGTGGAAGTCCCTTTTTATAACCAAAAGTCGGACGGTTATGCAATAAAAGGTTGGTTGTCGCATTAGTTAGTGGATACTATATTAAGACTTTGGTTAGGCGGAGGTCCTAGGGTCAAACCCAAGTGCCTCCCCTTTTAACACATTGTTACAACTAATTTTTGGCATGCTGCTACATTTGGCAGAGATACCACTAGAATCACAGACCAGTGGAATATGCCTCCAATATGGCGGAACCACCGTCATATTTGGTGGTATTTATATTTCTCTTTTTGAATTTCCGGTAGCTAGGCATCATTGGGAATTTTCCCACTCCCACGTGGCAACCCATGACTGGGCCACGTGGAAGCCAATCATTGACACATGTCACCTCATTGTACAATCATCCTACCTTGTCACATGTCTGCAATGTCACCCTACCACATGTCGTATAGATGCCATGTTAGCCTGCCACATAGTGTATGGATGCCACATGTCCTGTATGAAATGTCACGTGGAACATTTTCATTGGTCCACATGTCAGCCTGAAAAGTACAAAAATGAGTAACACATGGAAGCCTCTGGTGCTTCCATGTCATCATGTTGATGTAAAAATGACACATGTTTCCTTTTGCGCTAGCCACGTATGTTGTATGAACAATGACATCATCTGTACTGATGTTGACATCAACAGTTCGGATGTTGACACATCCCTGCTCACTGGGCTAGGGTGACCAAAACTTTGACCACGAATATCTTTCGATATCTAACTCCTTTCGACGAGTCGTTTGCGTCTTTATAAATATTGTCATGCGCTCTCCAGGATCATGCCATTTTCACTGAGTTTTGGATACTTCAATTTTTTTCCCTTTCTCTGTCTACTGAAGCCATTCTAAGAATCCTGAGTTGGCTCTGTGAGCTCTGAGTTGTTATTAGCCTTCTATGGATCCTTTTTGGATCACACCTTCCCACTGAGAGATTTTTGGACCACCAAAATCTTTCATCAATCAATAGGTAAGTGAGGGAAGAGTCTCCTCACTTTATCCTTTTCAATCCACTTTACCTTGCTTGGATGTGTGCCCTTTAAGCCTACTCGAAGATAATCAACATTACCCCTGCGTGAAGTCCTCTTCCTTTTGTCCAGGATGATTTCTTCCTATAACTCATCCAAGTAATCAAGTGAAAACTCATCAAATTAAGGTATTGAAACTTCCTCATCCGATCCATGATCATGGGAGGCTCCAAAAGTTTCAATTTCTCTACATTCGCAACTAATTAAATTTTCATATAAGGTGGAAGATCTAAACGAAAAGCATTAGTGCTTCTTTTCTCCAAGATAGTGAAGGGTCCATAAAAAATGGGCTTGATTTTATTTCCTTCTCCCTTCAACCTCTCCTTGTTGGTGTGAAGCCATACCCAGTCTCTAACCTGGAACTGATGATCAACCCTGTGCTTGTCATGCTGAGCTTTATATTGTGCTTGAATTTTCTCGAATTGTTCCATAACTTCCTGGTGTATCTGTTGGATCCTCTAGATGAAATTGTGGTCTCTATCCTTTATTCGTTCTTCATTCATATCGACATCTCTCCCATACATCAATTCTAAAGGAACCTTGGGTAGGTACCCAAAACATGTCTCAAAAGGTGAACTCTGAGTAGATGAATGTAAAGCTCGGTAATAAGCATGTTGTACATAGGGTATCTGTTCATCCCATAACTTGGGATGCTTGCTACAGTAGCCTTGAAGAAAAAGTACCATTGTTATGTTTACCACCTCTATTTGTCTGTCGATATGTGGATGAAAAGAAATGCTCCTCTTCAATTTGGTATCCATCATCCTCCACAAGCTAGTCCAAAAGTCCCCAAGGAATCGAGTATCTTGATCCAAGAAAATGGGCGTGGGTAACCCAAAGTGAACCCAAACATACTTAAATATGAGATTAACAGTATACTAAGCAATGATCTACTTCTTACATGGCATCAAGATACACATCTTCCTGAACCTATCCACTAAAACATACAAATAGTCATGACCCCCTTGTTGATTAAGGTTGGTTGTCATTGATGTCAACCCTTGAAGAAAGACCCATAGCACAAAGGTTTGGGTAATGGACCCAATAGTGTTTGATGTAAATATGACTCATTATTGTTTTGTCATGGTTGATAAGAAGTAAATATGGATGAAATCCAAAGTGGTCCCCTTATGGTGAAAGCTCTCATGGGAAGACGCTTTGTGGAGTAAGAGAACCCATGCTTAATTGTGGAATAATGAGATGAAGGAAAGTGATTTTGTCAAGGAAAATATCCTATATGGATAGTTCTTTTCATGTCATTTTCGGTGGTATGTGGAATGTCACATAATTCCTCACGGTTAGAGAGTTATGGCCATGAGAAGTTGGAGACCCCAGGTTTGGGTAATGGACCCAAGTTTGTTTGATG
>ML783892.1:520434-553797 GCA_009831015.1 Picea engelmannii | reverse complement strand
TATAGTTGATGATGTTGGTACATATTGATGAGTCATTGTTGATGAGTAGTTGACACATGATTGGTATATACTTGGTGCATGGTTGGATGCACTTTTTTATGGTACAGGTTGATTACAGGTTGTTTGGCACAGGTTGGTGCATGATTGATGCTCTTGTTTATGGTACAGATTGATATCTGTTGAGGATTGTTGAATCATCTCAGTTGGTGTTGAGAATGAAAGTTGAGTCTTTCATATAGAGCTAGTGATCTTGTAGAGTTGTACTCTATTCAGTTGTTGCTGAGAAACCCCAAGGATTGTAGTCCGTAATAAAAGAAAATTGTACATACNATATTGCTGATATATGTTGCTGATATGTGATCACATATAAATGGTTATAAATGACAACAATGGGTAATGAATAAATGTTGAATGCTAATTGATGAGTTTTTGTTCAAGAGGGAAGTTTTGGGAAAAAGAGCCCCACACTCATTCACCCCCCCCTCTAAGTGTGGTAGGTGTGTCCAACAGACTCATCCCTGCTGACTGAGCTAGGTTAACCAAAACTTTGACCACGAATATCATTCGATATGCAACTTTGTTTGACGAGCCGTTTGCGTCATTACAAATCTTGTGACACGCTCTCCGCGATCATGCCATTTTAACTGAGTTTTGGGTACCTTGAATTTTTTCCCTTTCTCTATTTGCAGAAGCCATTATGAGCATCCTGATTTGCTTTTGCAAATTCTGAGTTATTATTAGCCTTCTCTAGATCCTTTTTGGATCAGGCACGCTCCTCTATCAGGGAACTTGACTATACCAATATGGTCCGCATTGTGGCTTGCCTCTTTCCCTTGGCATGGAAAATCTAGGAAGACTGATAATTCATTGGGCAATCTCAGTAAGAGTCCACTAGACGCAAGTCTCGTTCTCAGAGCGACCAGGGTCATGGAGTGCAAGGGATAAATGGAGCCAACCTCGTCTGAGTGGGAGTGATAAGCCAAGGCCCGACAAGACCACTGTATCGATCCCCCCACTGCAATTACACCTTGTGGACACCATATTTCTCACACGAGGGAGTTGCCCTCCCCTTCTCGGTAGGCAGTAATGGCCTCCCTTCATTCAAGAATGAGGTGACAGTTTTCGACCTGCCATATTAATGGCTTGGGTTTGGGGCATGCTATGTGGCCTCCCATTGCTACATGGAACCCCATTTGTGATGCATTAGTGGTATTTGAAATGGTGGTGGTGGCTTCTAAATTAGGAGACATGATGAACTCATCTGAGTGATAGTGGGTCTTGTTATCCCTCAACCAACTTTTGAGGAAACCTTTGTCAGGTTTGGACTACGTTTTGGACTTTGACACATTGGTCGAGGAAGGAGCACCCGGATGGAGCTGAGATCACAGATCTCACTGATTTTGTGGGCTATGCGGACCCAGTAAGGGGTTTTCTAGGGTTTTTTGTAATGGGTTATGGGATGTCCACCCATGGGGTTTACCCATGATTAGGCCCTATTGTAAGGGATTGTAAATGTATAAATAAGTACGAATGTATGGTAGGAGGGAGAAGATTTTTGAGTAGTGGGTAGTAGCTAAGTGCAAGTAGTTCAATTGGCTTTGTGCAAGGGAATGTCTATGTGTAAGGCTTTGTGCTTGATAAAGAGTTGGCTTTGTGCCTTGACCTAGTTTAGAAGGAGGATCTGGTGTTCAGTGTGAAGATATTCTCTCTTATGAGAAGCTCAACTCTATGGATTAGTGCGCAGGAGTCACTGAATGTAATAAATTGATGAATAATAAATAATACGAAGCAGTTGGTGGATGTAGCCCCACACTGTGGTGAACCATGTATATCTTGTGTCTTTGATTTGCTTTGTGTTGTGTTTTTTATGTTATGAATCTACTCAATGCTTTGATTAATATATGTGACAGATAGATCTGTTGATGCTTAGTGCTTTACTTGTATTAAAGATAAATGAATGTTAGATCTATCTCAGTGTTATGTGTTAAGTGGTTGAAGTGCTTAATCTTTACTATTACCGTGTCGATCTATATTTGGGTGTGTTCTGTGATGTTACTAAGGTTAGGAAACTAATGCATATCACCTTCTAAGTGTTACTAGAATAATCTGTGAAGTGTTGTTATCACAGATCTGTGTCCCATCTTAGTTACAGACACCTGCCTCCTGTAACCCTCCCTGCTTCTACCTCAGGTGAGACTTTGCCTGCTCCTCAGGTGTTGCCAAAAGGGCCAGTAGTTAGGGTTTTGTTGGTTCGTTGTTGAGCATTGAACCCTGGGTCTTCCCTTGTGCCAACAAATTGTTCCATTGTCGGAATCTAAAAATGTGATTGCTAGAAACTGAAGTAAAGAAAAGAGAAGATCTGTGCATAGATCTGTTTTTGAAGTGCGCAATACTCTACTTGACTTGTGAAGCTCTGTGCTAAGAAATAAATCCGATCTGAAGAAAAGAGGTAAGATCTAAAAAGAGATAAAGCTTTGTGCTTTGATAAGAGTAAGATAAGTGAAAATTTTTGTTTCGAAAGCATGAATTTGAGTATGTTTACTAGGTTATGTCCTAGTATGAAGGATAAGGCATAATTGAAAGAAAGAGTTTATCTGAGTAAATTTAATTGAAATGAAGAAAGATATGTCATTCCTATGCATAGAAAGAGTTTTTGGACTAATAAGTGGATGCAGGAACCTAGAAAGAATTTTTGTAGATTGCAGGTCCAACACTCTGATCCCAGTGCGCAGCACATAAGAGGTTGGGGTACATACAAGAGAAAAAGAGGATTGACATTGTGTTATAACTGTAGAAGATCAGGACATCTTGCTAAGGAATGCCCTGGCATAGGTCCTATTTGTCTTTGTTGTAAGATTGTTGGTCATGAGGTTGAGGATTGTCCAAGGATGATTGCTAAAGTTAAACGAATGAACATGAGGCAAGAAAAATATGAAGGAAGTCAAGAGACTAAAGGCATGTTAGAGAATCATAAAGAGAAATAATTAGAGAAAGCTCAGACTACATTATTACAGTTGAAAGAAATGATGGATGTTCACAAAGATGTTAGTTTACTAGAGATCCTGAAAGTAAAACAATGTATAAGTGCAAGAATAGAAGACTTCGACATAGATGGTGTCTTGGATGAGGAAACAAAAATGAATATTATGAAAGAAGACACTTGGGAAATTTTTGGAAAGCCTACTGTGGTACTTTTTATCTCTCCAGGAGTCCTTCTTAGGTTGTATCTTGAAGAAGCCTGATAACTTAAAGTGTAATTGTTTTTGTGTTTATGTGTGGATCAAATGGGATAACTGACCTACTATATTGGTATCAAGACAATAAAATGTATATAACCAAATGAGACAATTCTTTCAAGAATTAATGATCAGATGAGTAACTAAGTGGTGGGTGAAGAAAGCTATGCTTATTAACCAGAACACACATGTGATGGGTCAAATAAGATAATGTAGATTACTATTAAATCAATCTTATGAACTGACAAAGTGAGATAACAGTCATTAGAAGTTAAGACAAACATGAATCAAAGTACAGAAAAATAAAGGAAAAGGCAATCTGTCATCAACAATGAAAGAAAACTATGATTTGTATTATATATCTTAAAGTCTATTACAATAGCATCAAGGTCTCTCTATCTAGACTCGAACCCTTGTTCCTTAGAAAGCATAGGATTTATAGCCTTTACAATAAAGTCCAAGATCCTATTAGAATGGATCTAAAATACTAATAATAGAAGATAATCAAAGAATTCTCAAGAATAGGATCTATTCCTATTATAAAGGTCAAATCCTTATCGAATAGTCTTCAGCAAAATCTGCAATATCTTCAACAGTCTTCAACATCTTTGATGAGATGATCAAGTACTCGAACTCATCCTTTGACAGATGGACACTTTTTGACAAAAACTAGAAAGGCCTTTTATCTTAATATTTGCCTTAAAATATGCACTTTCGGTGGCTTGGGGACCAAAATTGATAGCGCATAAGCCACCGAAAGCCCTATTTTTGGTTACTAAGGAAACATTTCAAACCTCTGTAAGCCACTGAAAAGGCAATTTTCTTTCTCAATAAAAGATAGAGTTCTAATATATCTCATCTTTACCTTTGTTAGGAACACCCTTCGTTTGTAGCACTATTTGACATCTGTTGCAAACAGAGGTAGAGTGCTATTTGGACAAGATTTTCCTTGCTTGATCTTTAACACCTAGCTTGAGCTCTTTGACATATGGACCTATGATGATATGCTCCTATACTATAGTACTGCTCAACATTCGTACTAGGTATCTGTTCTTAGTTTATATATCATTGTGTGTAAGCTTTTGGATCATTCATTTGGGCTAAACACATACACCCGAATGAGTGGCATATACAGGCCTTAGAATCATTTGATTCTAGATATGGATTTGCTTATCCAATTATATCATGTTCACATGTGTATTTCTTCAAGTAAAGACATAGTATAAGATGAATGAATAATCCAACTGTTATAGGAGACTTTGATTGGTAATGATTATACCTTAGCTGTGACTAATGCTCTGGTAGCTGTTCTTCATGTCTTGATGCATAGTGAAAAAAACCATTTGAAGGTGTATCTGAAAAACTGTGCCTCACTTTTTGTAGTGAATGACCATTCTCTGAAAACTTGCCCTGTTTCTTGATAGGTCTCGTCTCATAATCTTTTCCACCATTATGATAAAAAAATGGAGACCGTGTGACTTTCCTTGAAACTTCTTTCACTGCTATTCTGGCTGAATGAAATCCTAAGGTTATATAATTAATCCTGAGCGACAGCAAAATCTTGGTATCAATTAATTTGTTATTGGCTCATCCTCGTAGTTATTAATTATGGCCTGATGCCTTCAACCTCTCTGGATTAACACCATAAATAATTCAACTCTGATATGTATTTTGAAGAACAATAAGAAGCAACAGTAATTTGTAAATAGAAGAGCCTAGAGAGGACTTTGTTTCCTATAGACACTTGTCCATAACTCAGTACCTGCGAATAATGGGACACCTGTATCATCAACACAACCGGATATCGATTTTTGCTACAAGTACTCGATCAACAACAATTCTGCCTATTCGGAAAAACATATTTGAACACCTGTAAGATAGCATACAATGTACAAAATTTCCTCTTCGTGACTCTTTGGTGTTTCAAACTCCTCTGTTTGCAATTTAGGAATTTCACATTGACACTTGTAAATACACTTGGTATCATTTCTTTGACACCTGTGCGCTTGATGTGTAGAGGAAAACCTCTCGGCCCCTTGTACTTGAATAAGCTTCTTCTCCTCATGACTTGGCGTTTAATCTTGTCACGTGGAAACTCTTCATAATAACACCAGCCCGAAAAATGAATGCAATATGATATTATCAAGTTGGGTGTTATGTTTTTGTGGTATGATAATTTAGGATTAGGATACTAGCTTGATATAGTGTGAACTAAGGTCAAGTCACTTTAAATCACACACCACTTTTGCTTTTGGGAATTTTTTAGAAATAAAAATATACATTTTATTTCAAAATATAAAAGACAATAAGGCTAGAGAATAACTTTAATTTGTGTCTTTTGTATTGCAGGTTAAGAGGTATAGTATCAAAGAAATCTTTTTCAAAGAGATCAATAGGAGCTTATCGAGGTTGGTTGGGAAATTGGAGATGTAGACATTTGCCAAAAAATTTAGAAATGATTGTATGAAGGAAACACTCAAAAATACCAGAGTATTTTTTATCGCTAACATCTGGCTCCAATTGGGATGGAGACCTCCCTGCAAGGTTTCCAAGAACCTAGTAGTTTCAGTTTCCTTTGCTATTGGGCATGGAGTCACCTGACCTTTACAATTTATTCCCTTCAAAAACTGTAGCCTGCTTGTGAGGTTTCAAGAAAAAACAAACCTATGCATGTCTATTTAACCCTAAAATCCTGCAATCTTCTCAACAATCATCCACAATTTGTATTGTGTCTAGTCCATTGGACTATGGAGTCATTTAATGTCGTCACTAGATCTCTACAATCTTTATTCAAACTCTAAATGAAAATTCACTGCTGCAAACTAACAAACTAAAAAGAATCTCCAACCATGCTTGATGGTGAGCTTATTCTCTACCTATTCCTACTCTTGACCAGTAAAAACATGCTCATCATGTGACATCATTCTTCCAATGAAGCCATGATAACATCGAACTATTTACAAAATCTCTTTGCATGCAAATAAATGTCAAAGAACACTTCATGTCGTGCAACAAAATTTCAACTTGCAGAGCATACTTACAATCATCATTTGCTTTGATTCCAAATATTGCACAACTGAAGACTTTTGAAAAACATAACTCCATATAAACGGTTACCGGATCATAGAAAGAAGTTAAATCTGCTTGTTGCTCAAGCCTTTCTTCTCCTTCTGATATATGGATATGCTCATAAACATGTTTCTGCAGTTCTGAAAATAACAGTGAGTTTCTTTGACTACTAACCCCTTTTTGTTTGATATCTTCTTCATAAATGATATCAGTGTTTTGTTCATGAGATGCTGCAAACAGAAGAGAAGATCTTAATGCTGCAAACAGAAGAGAAGATCTTAAATCTTCAGGCAGATTAAACTCATCATATTTAATGTCTTCTGCAAACATAGAATGGTTGATTTCAACATGATGTTGTTCCTTGATGGGCAAGGAAAAAGTCTCATCAAAATCAGATTCGTAGTTGTTATATATTGGTTGGTTGTTTCTCAAGTCAACATCATTTGTTGTAGAAATCTGTTCTTCTTCATCTTCATAATTATCAAAAATCGGAGAACAAAAAACCTTTGGATCTTGCAAAGAAGAACATACAATATTCAAATCCTTCTCTTCGCTTACATGTGAGAAAATATTGTAGGCATCCTCTTGAAACATTTCAGTAAATTATTCTTCTATAACTATTTCTTCATACAAATCAAAGGCAACAGGTGCATCAGAGACAAGGCTTGATGCATCTACAACCATGCAATCCTCATAATTAATTGTATCAATAAACTCTTCCTCAACAACATAATTTTCATTTTTACAAACAAAAGAATGAACTACCTCCTACTGAACTTGCTTCTCAAATTCATCACAACAATCTTCAAAGAGACTTTCAGCTGGAAATTCATCTTTACAAAACAAATGAAAATCATCATGAAAACTTGCTAATGAGTGAATACTTAAACATTGAAGAGATCGACACCAATCAAGGGCTGCTCCCTTCAATGAATATCTGAAAATCTTAATTTGAACATCCTCATGTATAATTTCAAGCCAATGAATAAAGTCATGAAAATCCAACAAGTGTTCAGCTGGCACTTCCCACTCTTCTCCTCGAAATCTGGGAATACTTCTTTCCCATTCATCTCTACTAGGAACTGGATAAGGGAAACCAACAATATTTGAAAAATCATAGAATGCATACTCTTGTTCATTTCATACCAGTGGAGTCACCAACATATTTATGAACCATAGAGTCACCACCGAATATGTCCTTCATGGAGTCGCCAGATAGATGATTACAACTGAAAATACATCTAGACCTTGTATATCCTCAAAGTTGGATCTATGTCATGTCCCAAGGAAGTTGAGATTCAATCTCCTCTCCCCGACAATGGCGCCAATTTGTTATCTCTCTAAGAGTCCTTCTCAGGTTGTATCTTGAATAAGCCTGGTAACTTAAAGTGTAATTGTTTTTGTGTTTATGTGTAGATCAAATGGGATAATTGACCTACTGGATTGGTATCAAGACAATCAACTGTATATAACCAAATGAGACAATGCTTTCAAGAATTAATTATTAGATGAGTAACTGAGTGGTGGTGAAGAAATCTATGCTTATTAACCAGAACACAGATGTGATGGGTCAAATAAGATAGTGTAGACTACTATTAAATCAAGCTTATGAACTAACAAAATGAGATAATAGTCATTAGCAGTTAAGACAAACTTGAATCAAAGTACATAAAGAGAAAGGAAATGGCAAGCTGTCATCAACAATGAAAGAAAATTGTGATTTGTATTATATATCTGAAAGTCTATTATAATAGCATCAAGGTCTCTCTATCCAGACTTGAACCCTTGTTCCTTAGAAAGAATAGGCTTTATAGCCTTTACAATAAAGTCCAAGATCCTATTAGAATGGATCTAAAATACTAATAATAGAAGATAATCAAAGAATTCTCAAGAATAGGATCTATTCCTATTATAAAGGTCAAATCCTTATCGAATAGTCTTCAGCAAAATCTGCAATATCTTCAATAGTCTTCAACATATTTGATGAGATGATCAAGTACTCGAACTCATCCTTTGATAGTTGGACAATTTTTGACAAAAACTAGAAAGGCCTTTTATCTTAATATATGCCTTAAAATATGCACTTTCAGTGGCTTGGGGACCAAAATTAATAGTGCATAAGCCACCGAAAGCCCTGTTTTCGGTTGCTAAGGAAAAATTTCAAACCTATGTAAGCCACCGAAAAGGAAATTTTCTTTCTAAATAAAAGATAGAGTTATAATATATCTCATATTTCCCTTTGTTAGGAAGACCCTTCATTTGTAGCACTATTTGACATCTGTTGCAAACAGAGGTAGAATGTTATTTGGACAATATTTTCTTTACTTGATCTTTAACACCTGGCTTGAGCTCTTTGACATCTGGACCTGTGATGATATGCTCCTATACTATAGTACTGCTCAGCATTTGTACTATGTATATGTTCTTAGTTTATATATCAATGTGTGTAAGCTTTTGGATCATTCATTTGGTCTTAACACATACACCCGAATGAGTGGCATATATAGGCCTTAGAATCATTTGATTCCAGATATGGATCTGCTTATCCAAGTCTATCATGTTCACATGATTATTTATTCAAGTAAAGACAAAGTATAAGCTGAATGAAGAATCCAACTGCTGTAGGAGACTTTGATTGGTAATGATTATACCTTAGCTGTGACTAATGCTCTGGTAGTTGTTCTTCATGTCTTGATGCATAGTTAAAAAAAACGTTTGAAGGTTTATTTGAAAAGTGTGCCTCACTTTCTTGTAGTGAATGACCATTATCTAAAAACCTTCTCTGTTTCTTGATAGGTCTCGTCTCATCATCTTTTCCACCATTACGATAAAAAATGGAGACCGTGTGACTTTCCTTGAAACTGCTTTCGCTGCTATTCTGGCTGAATGAAATCCTAAGGTGATATAATTGATCCTGAGAGGCAGCAAAATCTTGGTATCAATTCATTTGTTAGTGGCTCATCCTCGTAGTTAATCATTATGGCCCGATGCCTTCAACCTCTTTGTATTAACACCATAAATAATTCAACTTTGATATGGATTTTGAAGAACAATAAGAAGCAACGGTAATTTGTAAATAGAAGAGCCTAGAGAGGAGTTTGCTTCATGTAGACACTTGGCCATAAATCAGTACCTATGAATAATGGGACACCTGTATCATCAACACAACCGAATCTCGATTTCTGCTGCAAGTACTTGATCAACAACAGTTCTGCCTATTCGGCACAAAAAATTTGAACACTTGTAAGATAGCATACAATGTATAATCTTTCCTCTTCGTGACTCTTTGGTGTTTCGAACTCCTCTATTTGCAATTTAGGCATTTGGCATTGACACTTGTAAATACACTTGGTATCATTGGTTTGACACCTGTGCGCTTGATGTGTAGAGGAAAACCTCTCGGCCCCTTGTATTTGAATAAGCTTCTTCTCCTCATGACTTGGCATTTAATCTTTCCATGTGGAACCTCTTCATAATAACACCAGCTCAAAAAATGACTGCAATATGATATTATCGGGTTGGGTGATCTGTTGTTGTGGTGTGATAATTTAGGATTAGGAAACTAGCTTGATATAGTGTGAACTAAGGTTAAGTCACTTTAAAGCACACACCACTTTTGCTTTTGGGAATTTTTTAGAAATAAAAATATACATTTTATTTCAAAATATAAAAGACAATAAGGCTACAGAATAACTTTAATTTGTGTCTTTTGTATTGCGGGTTCAGAGGTATAGTATCAAATCAATCTTTTTCAAAAAGATCTATAGGAGCTTATCGAGGTTGATTGGGAAATTGGAGATGTAGACATTTACCAAAAATTTTAGAAATGAGCGTATGAAGAAAACACTAAAAAATACACGAGTATTTTTTATCGCTAACAGTACCTTCATTAGGAAGGATAGGCTTGTTTTAAGGAAAGATGATAACTTATGTGGAAGAGTTACTAATGTACCTATTATTATTCATGGAACATCGACTGACGACGAATTTGAATTCATTAAGCTTGTTGGGGACAATGCCCTTTTGCCACTTTTTCTAGGTAAGACTTGGATTGAAGAGGATGAGATCAGAAGGAAAGCAGAGGAAGAGGCCACAAAAAGAAAAAGCAAGAACTAAGGGATTTCACAGCCAGAAAAATAGATTGACAAATAGAAGAACAAGAGGATAAGTCGAAGCAACAGAACAAAGTAACAACGCAGGAGGGACAAAAGGCAAGCGAATTAGTTGTCAAGGTTGAAAGAATGCAAGAAGGTTTGAAGGACCTTTCCATTCAAGAAAGAAGTATGTCCACTTAGGAAGTGTTAAAATAAGTGATATTAACTTCAGACCCTTTCAAGGAACATCAATAGTGCGAAGTCACTACACTAAGAGAAGATAAGAATAAAAATGGAAAGAGGATTCCATAAACAATTAGAGAGACTCGGATCATAGGAAAGAAGGAAAGGAAGCTTAATAAAAATAAATATAAGGTGGAAAAGATATAGGAAGCTAAAGAGAACAGATGGAAGACTTCCCAGAATGGAACCTCACAGGAGGCAGGTTCGTAGGATTTGATCCCCGCGAGAACAACATGACCACGCAGAATGGGACTTCGCCCTGGCAAATCTATATGACCGTTGGAGGTGCCCCGACTATTAGAACGACGCTCCAGAATGGTTAGAAAATGAATTTATGGGAAGATGGACCCTTTTGGGACGTTGACACCATGCCATAACTGACATATTTACATTGATGGAGGCATCTCCTGGCCGTTGGAAGAATCTGTTATGAGGCCCCGCTTATTTAACTTGTTGGTCATTGCGTCGGGACCACTTTTTGTTACCCGTGATTAACTGAGCCAAGAAGAGAATTGATTGTGTGTCAAGCTGTGTTATCAGAAACTAGACCTCACCATTCATTGCCTACCTCACCTATCTGTTCGTCAACCTCGACCTTTCTATTTAAAAGTGAGAATGTTGGACGAACCTAGAGAATTAGAGAAGTTTGTTGAGGATGTCCTCAAGAAGATAATGGACGAAATACCATTATCTGAAGGTGTCCAGGCATCGTTGACTAGGGGATTTCAGGCTTCCCCGTCGAATAGACATCATTCTAGTCGTGTTAACCCCGTAACTAAGCAGTGAAGTAAGCATCATGATGATCTAGATAATGTGAAGCAAATCCCGTCTATCCTACCCGAGTATATTCCACCTTTGGCTGGATTCGTTAACTGTGACAACATCCTACGAGATTATGAGTACACTTTGTTCACTGCATACATTCCGAAGGGAATACGCATAGTTGGGAGTCAGTTAGGACAATTCCCACTGCTGAAGAACAATGACTTCAATCTAGGTGACATGAAGAACTATGCTATGCTTGTGCCCCACCGTTACTTGACGAAGTCGACTGGGAAGAAGACTCGCCTCGTCTCCCAACCATGGATTAAGGGACTGGTGTAGTCCACTCTATTGAATGTGATGAAGATTCCCCATTTTGGTCATCACCAGGAGGTTAATTCTTGCGTTAAACTCCTCTTGTCGTGCTATCATGGAGGATACCTGTGGCTTGACTGAAGGATTACTATGGATCCAATGTTGATCCACCAGATTACAGGATTAAGAATGAAGGGATCTGACCCTCAATAGTTTTATATAGGGAAGGCCTCAGACCACTCCCTGGCACAACGCATCAAGGAATCTTACAACGAAGTCGAAAATGAAAAGCGAGGTTACAAGGTAGCTTCTATCCAGGATCGCGTAGTGCACCTCTCTTTCCAACTCATATCTGGAAAGCTCGTAAGGAAGAACCTCCCCACACAGGTCACCAGGTTTGTGGTGGACCTCATAGGAAAATGTGTGGAGGGAATACATATGAACTGAGCGAGATACCTCATCAATGAACTAGAGAAAGATTGTCATGAATCCCAGAATTTCAGATATGAATTCCACTTTAGTTGGCTGATCATTTTGATTGCATTTGTCACTTGGAAAATGCCTGAAGGAGCAACCTTTCCAGAGATCGAACCATCAGATTCGTTGGACACTAGGTTTTCCACCTTGTGGTACACCAACGACATGATGAAGCAGTGGAAGTCCAACGCTGTGTTTCATGCATATTATCAAAAATTGAAAATTTCCATCGAGTCATTTTTGCGCATGACAGCGTGCACCCTGAACCAGTATAGACCAGTAGAAAAGTTCTGTACAGACCCACATTTCATCTATATCACTGCACACATATATGAAAACAAGGAAGAGTTACAGTCGTACTACAAGCTAACTGACGAAGACATGGAGCATATTACAAAGGAATGGTCAGAGGAATTCCCTGTAACCATCACTAATGCAGAACTCTCCAACAGTGACACCATAGGAAGTCCCATGGTCACCCGAGTTGAGCATGTTGAAAATTCCAGTGGTATGAAGAATGATAAGAAGAAGGAAGAAGTCTAGGATGTAGAGACTGATGAGGAGGACAATACCTCTGAAGAAAATGGATCTGGCTCACTAGGAGGAGGAGGAGACGAAGAAGATGGATAAGGAGGAGGGTATGAGAAAGAAGGTGGTAAAGCTACACCACTGGAAGACCCCCCTACTGGGACAATAAAACCGCAAAAGAGGAAGGTTTCTCCAAAGAAAACTTCAACAAGGAAGAAGACACGTGCTAGTAATCCCTAGTTAGAAGCAACACTCACGGAGGACGATATTAGTTCTTTCCACGGAGCTATGGAGGATGCTTCCGGGGAAATCTTGTAGAGATATGGAGTGAAGTAGGAAGAGCTATATGGAAGGGTCTATAAGGAATTGAAGGAAGTACAACAAGCTATTCATTTGGTCCGCATAGTACCTATTGCGCCTTCCTCGTCATAGACTATAGAATTGGGGAATGAACCAGCCCAATTGATAAGAATTGTAGATGCGACAGAAGCTCGACTTTAGAAAGTCCATGAAGAGAAGGAGAAGGCTATAGAAGCCTTGAAAAAAGAGAAAGATGAAGTCTTAGAGAAATTACGAGTAGCGTAGTACAGTGTAATCGCCTACGAAAGTGAGAGAGAAGAGATTCAGGTGATGCTCCAGGAGGAAAAATCCTAGCTATAGAGAGAAAAGGAGTAGTTTCTCATAGAGAGGGCCACAATCAAAGAGGTAGTGAGTAAAGCATGTCTCTTTGTGCCAGGCTTAGCATATGAGGAATAAGAGTCAATCGAGGCTCAAGTGGTGAAGCTCATTGAGACCATCTGGCAACTTCAAGCAAGGATAACAGAATTGGAGGCCCAAGTAGTGCCGATCACCCCGCAGGAGGTGCATGACCAGAGGGAGGAAACTGCGAAGAACGCAGTTGGAAGGATAAGAGCCCTCACCTCGGAGTGCAAACAACTGAGTGATAGAAGCACGCAGACATATGGATTCCTCGCCGAGGATCCAGATCTAAGAAAGATGGAAGCGTAGTTATAGGAGGTGCAACATCAGGCATTTTCAGTGCAGTCCCAAATGAAGCTTCTCACCGTAGTTGAAAGAATGAAGAGATCCTAGGAGCAGCGCGCAATACAAAAACAAAACACTGACCTCCAGGGAAAATTAATGGAAATCACGTAGAAGTTGTAACCTGTGCAGGATGAGGCATGTAAGGTGTTCAAAGAGATTGATGGAAAAGGCTCGCAATTGGACCAAGTGGTTGAAACAGTAGAACAACACCTAGAAGGGCCTATTACAGAGAAAATAATACAGGAGCTCGTTGAGCAGGAGGCTCAGGCGAAGTAGCAGGTCGAGGAGGCTTGAGTTAAGTTCAAGGCCTTCAAAGTAGCATTGACCAGACCAAAGTGACTCGGGATGAGTCATGGGTGAGTATTGGGGGCCTGTTGGCCCTCAAGAAAGTTTTGAGGAAACCTTGGTCAGGTTTGGACCATGTTTTGGACTTCAACACATTGGTCGAGGAAGGAGCGCCCAGGCGGAGCTGAGATCGTGGATCTCATCAATTTTGCAAGCTATGTGGACCCAGTAAGGGGTTTTCTAGAGTTTTTGTAATGGGTTATGGGATGTCGGCCCATGGGGTTTACCCATGATTAGGCCCTATTGTAAGGGATTGTAAAAGTATAAATAAGTAAGAATGTATGGTAGGAGGGAGAATCTTTTTGAGTAGTGGGAAGTAGCTAAGTGAAAGTAGTTCGATTGGCTTTGTGCAAGGGAATGTCTATGTGTAAGGCTCTGTGCTTGATAGAGAGTTGGCTCTATGCCTTTACCTAGTTTGGAAGGAGGATCTGGTGTTCAGTGCACAGATCTCTTGTCCTATGCGAAGCTTGAATCTGTGGCTTAGTGCACAAGTGTCACTAAATCTAAGTGATTGAAGAATAATAAAGAAGATGAAGCAGTTTGTAGACATAGCCCCACACTGGGGTGAAGCATGTATATCTTGTGTCTTTGGTTTGCTTTGTGATGTGTTGTTTATGTTATGAAACTTCTCAGTGCTTTGATTATTATATGTGACAGATAGAACTGTTGATGCTTACTTCTTTACTTGTATTAAAGATAAATCAATGTTAGATCTAACTCAGTGTTATGTGCTAAGTGGTTGAAGTGCTTAATCTTTATTGTTAATGCGTTGATCTATCTTTGGGTGTGTTCTGCGATGTTACTAAGGTTAGGAAACTAATTCATATCACCTTCTAAGTGTTACTAGAATACTCTGCAAAATGTTGTTATCACATATATGTGTCCCAACTCGGTCACAGACACCTACGTCCTGTAACCCCTCCTACTTCTACCTCGGGTGAGACTTCACTTGCTCCACAGGTTTTCCTTCAAGGGTTGATAGTTATGTTTTTGTTGGTGCTTTTTTTAGCATTGAACCTTGGGTCTGCCCCTGTGCCAACATGTCTCTACCATAAAAATACTTTTCCATTATATATTCTTTTATTCAGTAGTTTCTTTAGTTTATATTATGTTGTACTAATAATATACAAATTTCAAAACAACTGATTGATAATGAGACACCAACATTACCACATTCAAACTCTTTTGTTTACATAAGAATATTTCAAAGTGATATAAATACTATGAATAAGTGCATCGATTTTTTATTTTTTTTAATAAATATAAGTCGTCGTATCAACCCTTACTAAGCTTCCTCTATATATGCATGTGTATCTTGATTTATTCCTTTTATATATTTTGGTTCACATGTTGGTTTGACTAGGGTGACCTATTGACATGAAGAGAGAGTTCATGGTTTGACTAGGGTGACCTGTTGACATGAAGAGAGAGTTCATGGTTTGACTAGGGTGACATGTTGACATGAAGAGAGAGTTCATGGTTTGACTAGGGTTCATTGCCTCTTGAAATCAAGAGAGAGTTCATGGTTCGACTAGGGTTCACCACTTGATGGTCACAAAAGGGTGATCCTCAGATTGAATGCCAATGTGTTAAAAAAAAGTGAGAGTTCACACTCGTTTAGGGTTCAACTGGGGTTCACCATCACAATGTGTTAAAAAACGTGGGTTCATGCTCGTTTAGTGATCCAGGTGGATATCGGTGGCTTCCCACCTTCTCCAACTGGCCCAAAACATGTTTATGGCAATTTTGGTAATTTACTATTTTTAGCAGTTTTTAACTTCCGGGGCCATTTTGAGGCCCTAAACGATGTTTTTTGAGAAAATGGGGAGCAACATGGATTGTAGATCAATGATTCTCACCAAAAAGTTGTAGTTCTTGTATAGATATTTCCAACGAGCTATTGAGCGCCCCAAACGGAGATCGTATGCAAAAGTTACGCCCCTGGGAAGTTGACGTATCAACTACCCCCATCGGGGCCCACAAACCTTTTCGATTTTCATCTTCCGGGGTTAGGGTTTTGGATTTTACTTATGTTAAAAAGGCCCTTAGAGTCTCATTGTAATAATCATCTTCTCACGGATGTGAGTAGCCGTCACATCTCTTCTCAGAGATAAGCTACCACCATTCTAGCGAGTCTTTCACTCTGTATTTTACAGTGTCTGCACATTTATTTCATTAATAGAAATCGTGTATTATTGTATATCTGTGACTCTTGTTATTTCCGCTATATCTATGTTATATTGTTGTCTCTCTTGCAATATCTCTGTGCATTTCTTTATTATATCTCCAATCTCATTTCGTGCCGAAAATAATCCGGATCATTTAGGGTTCAACTAGGGTTCACCATGTGATGGAGACATAAGGGTGGTTATCTAACTTGCATAATGAATGCTAATGTGTTATATTCCACACGGTCCTCAGACTCCAATGTTTTAAAAAAAGTGAGATTTCACGCTCGTTTAGGGTTCAACTAGGGTCTGTCACATGATGGTGACATAAAGGTGGTTATCCAACTTGCAGATTGAATGCGAATGTGTTATATTCCACATGGTCCTTAGTCTGAATGCCAATGTGAAAAAAAACATTAATGAGTTCATGCTAGTTTAGGGTTCAACTAGGGTCCACCACGTTATGGCCACATAAGGGTGGTCATCCAACTTGCAGACTAAATTCCAATGTGTTATCTTCCACATGGTCATCGAGGGAATGTATGCACTCACTGTGGCAATTATTTCACTCTTAACATCAACTCATTTTGGCCTTGTAGGTCATATCAATGCCACTTCCAGAGTGATTTAATACTTTATTTGTGGCATACAAATATCACAAGAGGAAGGCTTGCACCCTTCATGGTCATAGGCGAATTTCAAAAAAAGTTCATTTGGCTTGATGGATTCTCACATTCCATCATCATTTCCTTTGTTCATTCCACAACATAAAAATTATTTGAGAAGAAAACAAGAATGTCTATCTTTATTTCCTCTAGTAACGCGTTCTTCATTGGTTTAATTGATAGAGGTGGAAATAAGAGGTTAAACCCTTTTCCTTCCCCAAGAGTTTGTGAGTAGAATTCAAAGGAGATGGTTATGGATTTGGATTTCTAGTAAAAGGGAATCCCAGGTTTTGAAAGGCGACAATTATGGATTTTGACACGAGCTTTCATTTTCAAGTATCCTTTTGAATAGGGTCCACATTTTCTTTTCTCCTTTTTAAAATCTTAGTTAGCTTTTGGTTGAGAAAACAAAAAACAAAAACAAATTTCATTGTAGATGCAAGGTTTCTATTTACCAACAAATGTTGTCATTGCAGGTTTGTTTGCCAACAAGAATGGTTTTTAGACATGCATGGGTTCTAGGGTTTATCAATTTCCTATATTAGGATCAGTTCTTTGTGCAAAGTTGTGTGTTCATGTTAAGGATTTTTTTTCGTTGAAAAATCTCCTAGGTTTTATTACTAGAGAAATTTGTCTAGCTTCTATTTTGATGACATTGGTATTTCTCATTTCATTTGTTTTGGTTTTAAAGCCAAGCTCCAACATTTTCCTCAATGTAGTTAGGGTTATATTGTTGGAAGTTTGAAATAAGATGTCTGGTTTTCTTATTTCATTTGTTTTGGTTTTAAAGAGAAAGTACAACATTTTCCTTAGGGTTCTATTGTTGGAAGTTTGAAATAAGATGTTTGGTGTTTCTCATTTCATTTGTTTTTTTTTTAAAGCCAAAGTTCAACATTTTCCTCAATGTCGTTAAGGTTCTATTGTTGGAATTTTGGAATAAGATATTCAATGATTATTTAATTGAATACATTTACCACAATTGCTTATTAGTAGACTTGTGTTTTATTAATGAATGTTATAGATGTTTGGCAATTCTTTTTGCTCAAAAATCCTTTTCAGAGACTGTACACTTTTGGTTATAATTGTATGCAATAAATACTTTGCACATTCATGAAACATATATCATAAACATTTAATAAGATCTCTTGAAATATCACTCAAACAATAAAATAATGATCAACATATTATGAATAAAGGAATCTTTTTTTTTTAAAATAAATATATGTTGTTGCAAGAGCAATGACTGTAATGATTCTTGCATTGAAATAGATATACTATCGAGGAAGATTTTTCGTCAACAATATAGCTATTTCGTCGCAAGAATCCTTACAGTCGCCCCTCTTGCGACGATGACTTTTCGTCAATAATATAGCTTATTCATTGCAAGATTCTTCACCTTGTATCTCTTGCGACGATCTCCCTAACTTGTTTCTCTTGCGACGAGACCCATACCTTGTATCTCTTGCGACGATCTCCCTACCTTGTCACTCTTGCGATGACATCCCTACCTTGCCACTCTTGCGACAATTTCCCTTCCTTGTTGGGCTTGCGATGATTTACCTACCTTGTCTCTCTTGTGACGATATCCCTTATTTGTCTCTTGTGTGACAATATCCCTTCTTTTTCTCTCGTGTGACAACTTCCTTGGTTTGTCTCTCTTGCAATGTTTTTCCAAGTTCATCGCACTTGCCACGGAACATGAAGCAACATTTGGGAGACCCAATATTTGTCGCAATATCCACGACATAACGTCGCAAGAGCGTTGAAAGAGCCATCGCAAAATGACCCAAATTTACTAGTGAATACTTGCTTTACATGCCTCACATGTTCATCCCATGTCCCACTAAAAATAAGAATGTTGTCTAAATATACAATTACAAAATCATCTAGGAAATGCCTGAATACATCATTCATCACATGCATGAAAGTTTTTAGAACATTACAAAGCCCAAACGATATAACTAACCACTCAAACAATCCATGTTTGGTTTTAAAGGAATTCTTCCATGCATCTTGTTCTGCAACCCAAATTTGATGGTATCCACTGCGCAAATCCAACTTAGTGAAATGAACAACATTCTTTAACTGATCAAGTAAATAATCTATACGAGGAAGAGGGTATTGATTTTTCACCATGATTTTATTTAAGGCCCGATAATTGACACACATTCACCACATGCCATCTTTCTTTGGCACCATAATGATCAAAGAACTACAAGGAGATGAACTGGACCTGATGACCTTATGCAGGAGCATCTCCCACATCAAGCGAGCCAGCGCAGAAGACAATGGATAGTTGGACGAGCGCCAACACAAATTTTGAAATCACCTTGGAAGTTGTTGTGCGATCTTAAATGAGTCATTAAGATGAAGCACACTTGTATATTGTAATCAGACCTTGAGCCTTTAGCTCTCGTCCTTAGTAGGTAGACGACATTTAAGGTAGTTAATGCAAGTAGGTAAAACTGAATGTGTAGATTAGGCAGTTTAGGAGCGCAAGAGGGAAACGAGATATAGACACCCTCATTGTGCATTTGTAAGGGGATTATTGAAATTGGAGAAGCAGAAGAGAATAGGAGAATCAGAGAGATGTGTAAGAACACCCATGTACAGATATTTGGATTAATAGAAAGAAGTTGACTCAAATTCATGGTTTTGTGTTGTTCTCTGTGTATTGATGCTGAATGATATGCTCATAAATGTTTGCTTCCTGTTATACATTTGCTTTATGTGCTATGTATATGATTTCATGTTTGAGTTTGAAGTCTGAAGGGAAATGGGAATGAGATTCAATTGTTTCTCTATTTGAGCCAGAGAATTCCTGCAAGGAGTGCAGTCGAAGTGTCCGCAAGGAGTGCGTTGACAGAGAGCTCAGATAGTTTTACTTTTGTTCTCATTTCCCCAAAGTGCAGTTGGGCACAGGAGTCGTGCAAGGAGTGTGCAGGCCGGGTAAAAGTCTCAGGGTTGCGAACCTGAGTGAAGCGTCGAGAGACTGTTGTTGCAGGTGTGCGCATAGTCAAAATACTTAAAAGTGTTTGAAGGTTGTCGTAAAGAGTGTGATAAAGAGACTTCTTTCTGAGAACTTGAATCCGTGGGAAAAGATTAGGAGGTATAGGACCTTAGAGTAATCATCAAAGAGAAGCACAGGGAATTTGTGCCGTGGAGCTTTCAAACAAACATCGCAAGTAGTGCGCAGGTGGGCAAGTCTTCGTGGAGGAGTACTTGGTTCATTTCGTAGAATTCATCAGGAGAAACGGATGGTCGATATTCTCCGAGGAGAATTCGCGACATCCCATGAGTCGTCAGATCTCAAGGAGGTGTAGGGGAGATACTGTAGGTATTCCCGAGAGGTTAAAAGCTCAGGAGGGATAGAGTTGTTGATCCAAGTCATCCAGAGCCGTTGCATCACTCGCGGAATCGCCTATCAGGATTTCGTGTGAGAAGAGTCGAAGATTTGGTAGCAAGGATCGCAAAATCACAATACGTGATATCCCGACAGTTAAGGGACAGTGTGGGGCCACAGGAATCGACGAGTGGATAGGTGGCACGAGTTTTGGAATTTCACAGGGTGAAGTCCCGAAACATTGACATCAGGATTTGCGATATAGAGAAATCCAAAATCTCGACGAGGCGACAGGGTGTGGAAAAATCAACTCGTGCGTGTGTCGGGTAATTGGCATATCGGGACTCGGGAGTCGGAGTACTGAGTTGCTCGATATCGCGAGTGGCGAAATCGCGATAAGAAAAGTTTCGAATAAGAAGGGAAGGTCAGCGTTGACTATCGTCGGGTCTCGGGGACTCGAGGGTACAATGCTCGACCACTGACCTCGCGAAGTTGCGAAGTCCGATCCTCCGAGTGCAGAGAGGGGATCGCGCGAAAAGTTCTGTGGGTGCAGATTTCCTGACAGGGAAATAGAAGAATGTTAGAGGTCTTCGGGCCGAGGGGAAAGATAAGATCTTGTGAGCGGACGTTCTTGCGAGCGCGTGCTGCGTCAAGTGGTATCAGAGCCTAGAAAGGTTCTTTTCTTTCTGTAGCAGAGAAGAGAATTCACCATGCCGCCCAGGAGAAGGGACATGCAATCACCTGATCCAGAGGATAGGGAAATTCCACGAAGAAGAGGCAGGCAGGTAACAGATCTAGTCATGGAGAGACAAATGCGTGATCTACGAGCTAGACTCAAAGACATGGAAACAACGCAAAGACGCACAATCAGTGCGGGGGATCTAAGTGATTCCAAGAGTGAAGCTGAGGCTGAACGCGAAGGAGAAGTTGCAGCCGAAGATGCATCAAACGAGCGTTTTATCAGAGCTATTTCCAGGATGGGTGCAAGAGAAAATATGGACATTCCAGTTTATGAGGGAAACTTGGATGCAGAGGAGCTTCTAGACTGGATTAGAGCTCTAGACACATACTTTGACTATGAAGATGTCGAGGAAGACAAGAAAGTCAAGAATGTTGTCACAAGACTGAAAGGACATGCAACATTGTGGTGGGATGAACTACAAGCTGACAGACGCTGCAAGGGAAAGCATAAGATCAAGAGCGTGGATCGAATGATCGCAAAGATGAAGGCGAAATTCATCCCCAGGGATTATAAAATTACTCTGTTCAGGAGAATGCAGAACCTGAGACAGAAGCTGATGACAGTGAAAGAATACACTGAGGAGTTCTATAAACTGAACATCAGGGCAGGTCATCGGGAGAGCAATGATGAAAAAGTTGCCAGATACATGAATGGCCTGAGATATGATATCCAGGATGAGATGAGCATGGTAACCAACCGAACGGTGAAAGATGCTTATCAGATGGCTCTAAAAGCAGAAGAGAAGCTGAGCTGAAAGCAGAGTCAGAGGGACCAAGGCAGAAATCAACCCAGAGGCAAATCAGTTGCCCAGGATAAATACCAAAATCCCAGGGAGGAATGGAAGAAACCTCAGACTCATACAGAGAGAGGTGGAACCTCATAGCGAGGGCAACAATATGCTGAACAAAGAGGGAAACATATTGAACAGAGAGGAGAATATGCCGACAATAACACTTTTCCTCGTACTAGAGGCAGAGGAAGAGGAAGAGGTGGAGTAGTTACATGCTTCACATGTGGGAAGAATGGGAACAAGTCTTACGAGTGTCCAGAGAAAAATAAGGACATTGGAGAAGCTCACATCACCGAGGCATAGAGGCAGGATGTTGAGGCAAAAGATGCTAAAGTCGGAAGATCGTTGATGATGCGAAAAGTCCTTTTGACACTCGAGAAGGAGGTGGAGAGTTCAGTCCAAAGGACCAGACTTTTCAGGACTGCTTGCAAGACCAAGGACATGGTATGCAAGGTCATTGTAGACAGTGGTAGCATGGATAATCTCGTATCTACAGAGATGGTAGAGAAGCTGGAGTTGGAGATGACTGATCATCCAAGCCCATATAGAGTTTCGTGGCTACAGAAGGGACACCGGGTAACTGTCACTAAACAATGTTTAGTTGAATTCAATATAGGAGTATATAATGATAAGATATTATGTGATGTCATTCCTATGGATGTTTGTCATCTATTGCTGGGTATACCACGGCAGTATGAAAAAAATGTGATTCATGATGGGAGAATGAACACATACACCCTGGAGAAGAATGGGAGGACACACATGTTGCTTCCGATCAAGGATAAGGAGGTGAAGCCGGAAGTAAACAACATAGTACTTCTCATGAGTGGGAAGGAACTTCTTACATAGGTTAAGAAGAAGGAGGATCCACAGTTCATTGTGGTCAGAAAGCCGAAGATTGTTTTGACCAGCACAAGAGTGGATGATTTACCAGAGGAGATTCAGGAACTGCTAGAATAATTCGTTGATATAGTAGTGGACGAACTACCTCGTTCGTTGCCACCGATCAGGAGTGTGAGTCATCGTATTGATCTCATACCAGGAGCCAGTTTTCCAAATAAAGACGCGTACAGATTGAGGCCGCAAGAGAATGAAGAGGTTAAAAGGCAAGTCCAGGATTTATTGGACAAAGGTTTGGTCAGGGAAAGCTTGAGCCCATGTGTTGTTCCAACAGTACTCAGTCTGAGGAAAGACGGAGGCTAGAGGATGTGTATTGAATCAAGGGCGATTAATAAGATAACCATCAGGTATAGATTTCCATTGCTAAGGATGGATGATCTGATGGATTGCTTGAGTGGAGAAAAGTATTTTTCAAAGATTGATTTGAAAAACGGTTATCATCAAATCCTCATGAGAGAAGGTGATGAATGGAAGACTGCATTTAAGACAAACGAAGGGTTGTATGAATGGCTTGTTATGCCATTTGGGTTAACAAATGTGCCAAGTACCTTCATGAGGTTGATGAACGAAGTCCTGAGGGAGTTCATCGGGAAATTTCTCATTGTGTATCTGGATGACATACTAATTTACAGTAAATCAGTGGCAGAGCATCTGAAGCATTTGGCTACAGTGATGCATAAACTACAACAGGAGAAGCTGTTGATAAACATGAAGAAGTCCTCATTCATGAAGACAGAGCTCATTTACTTGGGATTTGTTATTTCGGCAAATGAGTTGAGAATGGATCCAGATAAGGTTGAAGTGATCAAGAATTGGCCATCACCGAAGAATATTTTCGAGGTGAGAAGTTTTCATGGATTGGCTAGTTTCTACCGAAAATTCATCAGGAATTTAAGTGGAATTAGCGCAACAATGATGGATACAGTGAAGAAAAGACACAAGTCTTTTCGCTGGACAGAAGAGGCTGAGAAGAGTTTCAATCTATTGAAGAGGAAGATTACGGAACAACTAGTTTTGGTGTTGCCGGATTTCCAGAAGACATTTTAGGTGAAATGTGATGCAAGTGGATTTGCAATCAGGGAAGTCTTGAGTCAAGAAGACAAGCCGATAGAATATTTCAACGAGAAGCTGAATGAAGCGAAATTGAAGTACTCCACATATGATAAGGAGTTCTATGCGGTCATACATGCATTAAAGAAATGGAGGCATTACATGATCCCGAAAGAGTTTGTATTGTACAGTGACAATCATGCACTGTAGTTTGTGACTCAACAAGAGAAGTTGAATCAGAAACATGTCAAATGGGTTGAGTATATGCAAAATTTCACTTTTGTGATTAAACATATTTCTGGTACTGCTAACAAAGTTGTTGATGCTTTGAGCAGGAAGTGTTTGTTGTTGCAGGAGTTCAGAGTCAAAACGCTAGGTTTTGATGATCTCAGGGACATGTATGCAGATGATCAGGATTTTGGAGAGGTGTATGAAGAAACTAAGAATCCAGTTCTTAGAGATAGAAGCCAGAGGGCCGAATACATGATCCAGGAAGGATTTTTGTTTAAGGGCAATCAACTGTGTATTCCGAAATGCTCCATGAGGGAGAACTTGCTAAGGGAGAAACACAGTGGAGGATTGGCAGGGCACTTTGGTCATGACAAAACATTCGCGAAGCTGAATGAGTCATACTTTTGGCCGGGAATGCGAGAAGAGGTCAAGAGATTCATAGACATATGTAAAATTTTCCAGCATTCAAAAGGGAGGAAGCATAATGCAGGATTCTATCAACCATTACCCATACCTGAGAGGTCGTGGGATGCAATTAGCATGGATTTTGTATTGGGGTTGCCAAGGATACAAAGAGATTGTGATTCAATATTTGTGGTGGTGGATAGATTTTCCAAGATGGCACACTTCATTCCATGTCAGAAAACCAGTGACGCAACTCACATTGCGAACCTGTTCTTCAAAGAGGTCATTCGACTTCATGGGTTGCCGAGGAGTATAGTTTCGGATCGAGATACAAAGTTCATAGGGCATTTTTGGAGGACCTTATGGAAGAAGCTGGGAACTAACTTTTTATTTAGTTCGGCTTATCATCCTCAGATGGATGGAAAAACAGAGGTGGTGAACAGAAGTATGGGAGACTTGCTGAGAAGCTTGGTGACAGAGCACCACAGCCAGTGGGACAACATATTACCACAGGCAGAGTTTGCTTATATTGACTCAGTTAACAGGAGCACAGGGTAGAGTCCATTCCAGATTGTCTGTGGCATGCAGCCGAGAGGAATTTTTGAACTAAGAGATTCAGAACAGACTGCGACTAGGAGCGCTAGTGCAGAAGATTTTGCAGAGGCGATGAAAGAACTTCATAGCCAGGTGAAGCAGCGATTGCAGAATTCAAGTCAGGAGTACAAGTGCAAAGCCGATCAGCATATAAGACAACTTCAATTTGAGGTTGGTGATCTGTTTCTAGCACATTTGAGGAAGGAAAGGTTCCCAAGAGGGACGTATAATAAGTTGAAAATGAAGAAAATCAGGCCATGTAGGGTCTTGAAGGAACTTGGGTCGAATGCTTATGAGATTGAATTACCCGATGGGGTCGAAATTTCTCCGATATTCAATATCTTTGATTTGTACCCATATAAGATTCAGGAAATAGAGACTGGAAATGAGCAGCCAGTGATCCAGTGGACAAGGCAGATGCTAGTTGCAGAGAAGCCGCAGATGGAGTGCATACTAGATAAAAGAGTGAGCAAAAGGACCAGGTGAAAGCAATACTTTGAGTATCTGGTCAAGTGGAAGAACCATCCAGTTGAATATGCCAGCTGGGAGACTGAAGCAGAGATCCAGAAGCATGGACAGACCGTGCAGGAGCTCATGGATAGGAGCCCATGAAAAGTTTCAAGCGAGGGAGTATGATGCATGAGCATCTCCCACATCAAGCGAGCCAGTGCGGAAGACAATGGACAGTTGGACGAGCGCCAGCAAAAATTTTGAAATCACCTTGGAAGTTGTTGCACGATCTTAAATGAGTCATTAAGATGAAGCGCACTTGTATATTGTAATCGGACCTTGAGCCTTTAGCTCTCGTCCTTAGTAGGTAGACGACATTTAAGGTAGTTAATGCAAGTAGGTAAAATTGAATGTGTAGATTAGACAGTTTAGGAGAGCAAGAGGGAAACGGGATATAGACACCCTCATTGTGCATTTGTAAGGGGATTATTGAAATTGGAGAAGCAAAAGAGCATAGGAGAATCAAAGAGCTGTGTAAGAACACCCATGTACAGATATTTGGATTAATAGAAAGAAGTTGACTCAAATTCATTGTTTTGTGTTGTTCTCTGTGTATTGATGCTGAATGATATGCTCATAAATGTTTGCTTCCTGTTATACATTTTCTTTATGTGTTGTGTATATGATTTCATGTTTGAGTTTGAAGTATGAAGGGAAATGGGAATGAGTTTCAATTGTTTCTCTATTTGAGCCAGAGAATTCTTGCAAGGAATGCAGTCAAAGTGTCCGCAAGGAGTGCGTTGATAGAGAGCTCAGATAGTTTTACTTTTGTTCTCATTTCCCCAAAGTGCAGTTGGGCACAGGAGTCATGCAAAGAGTGTGCAGGTCGGGTAAAAGTCTCAGGGTTGTGAACCTGAGTGAAGCGTCGAGAGACTGCTACTGCAGGTGTGCGCAGAGTCGAAATACTTAAAAGTGTTTGAAGGTTGCCGCAAGGAGTGCTAGCAAGAGACTTCTTTCTGAGAACTTGAAGCCGTGGGAAAAGCTCAGGAGGTATAGGACCTTAGAGTAATCATCAAAGAGAAGCACAGGGAATTTGCGCCATGGAGCTTTCAAACAAACATCGCAAGTAGTGCGCAGGTGGACAAGTCTTCGTGGAGGAGTACTTGGTTCATTTCATAGAATTCATCAGGAGAAACGGATGGTCGATATTCTCCGAGGAGAATTCGCGACATCCCCTGAGTCGTCAGATATCAAAGAGGTGTAGGGGAGATACTGTAGGTATTCCCGAGAGGTTAAAATCTCAGGAGGGATAAAGTCGTTGATCCAAGTCAGCCAGAGCCGTTGGATCACTCGCAAAATCGCCTATCGGGATTTCGTGAGAGAAGAGTTGAAGATTTGGTAGCAAGGATCGCGAAATCACAATACGCGATATCCCGACAGTCAAGGGACAGTGTGGGGCCACAAGAATTAACGAGTGGACAGGTGGCACGAGTTTCGAAATTTCACAGGGTGAAGTCCCGAAACATTGACATCAGGATTCGCGATATAGTGAAATCCGAAATCCCAACGAGGCGACAGGGTGTGGAAAATTCAACTCGCGCGTGTGCCGGGTAATCGGCATATCGGGACTCGGGAGTACCAAGTTTCTCGATATCCCGAGTGGCGAAATCACGATAAGAAAAGTTTCGAATAAGAAGGGAAGGTCAGCGTTGACTGTCGTCGGATCTCGGGGACTCGAGGGTACAATGCTTGACCACTGACCTTGCGAAGTCGCGAAGTCCGATCCTCCGAGTGCAGAGAGGGGATCCCGTGAAAAGTTCTGTGGGTGAAGATTTCCCGACAGGGAAATAGAAGAACGTTAGAGGTCTTCGGGCCGAGGGGAAAGAGAAGATCCTGTGAGAGGATGTGCTTGCGGGCGCGTGTTGCGTCATGATCCCTTGATCCAATATGCTCTGTACCTGCTTATTGATCTCTGTCATCTCCACAACTGACATCCTATACATTCCCACATCAGGAAGAGGAGAATCCTGCTGAAGATGTATCTCATGTTGGATTTCCCTCTTAGGAGGTAATCCATTTGGTTCTTGAAAAATATCATCATACTTAGAAACAATATAAACTAATTCCTTCTTATGGGAAGGATCACATCCTTGGAAAGCGTCGGATGTCCTGACATCTTTCTCTCTTACGACCATGAGTACATATCTCTTATTAGTGTTTATGAGTCTCTTCATTTTCCCTGCACTAACAAGTGTTGTATTTACCCTCATGCTATGAGCTCTAACAATATATTCCACTCCCCCTTTAGTAAGGTGGTATTTTTTCTCATGAAGAAAGAAGACTTCTTTTCTATCATAAAGATAAGGAATTCCCAACACTATGCCACATAATCAAGTGATACAACATCCAAATCCACTTCATCAATCAACTTTGAAGCAATAGCAAATATGACCCTACATTGTTTGGTGACATTTTGTTTTTCTTTATCACATACCCAACCAAGAGGATAAGGCTTTGGACGTGGTTTCTTTACAAGACCCATGTTTTTGACAAGTGCTTCAGATATTATGTTTACTTGGGAACCAAGATCAAATAATGTATCTATCTTAGTGTGTTTAGATACAACTCTTATGTGAAATATTTCATTCCTCTTTATTTCATCATCATGAGATTCATTATTGGAACTTGAACTAGCATGAAGGGAATCTTTACCTTGTACTCCAACCACTGTGATCTTTCCTTCGTCTCCAGATTCAAAACCAAGATCTTGTTGCATTGTAGAAACATGTTTTGTATTCCCCTTTCCACCGAACTGTTTCGGTCTCTTCTCTGGATGTAGTTTCCAACAATGTTCATCATCGTGAACGCTTTTCTTGCAATGAGTGCAAGATGAATTTCCTCCTTCTTTTGTCACTATGGCGGCCTTCTTTTCCTTCCTTTTAAACGTCTTGAAAGGCTTATGTGGGATATTGGAAGGTTTCTTTGTGGGATCTTCTTGAGCATGCTTTCCCATGTTCTCAAGGTGAGTGGCTTGCACAAAAACTTCGTCTAGACTAGTGGGGTTAAACAAGAGAAAAGTATGACGAATATAACTGTGAAGTGCACCAATATGCTTCATTAAAGTTTCATAAGAATCCAAAGGAATGTTTAATGCAAGAGATTTCTTCCTAAATTCTTCTGTGAAACTTTGTATAGTTTGACCTTTTCTTTTCTTTTCCATTCCATCATTGCTTTATGTAAATAACCCAATGGATAAAATTGCTTCCTTATCGCTGATTTAAATTCCGACCATGAGGAAAGAAGATTACCACACTTACTTATGTCCTGAAGCTTGCTCTCCCACCATATGAGAGCGGTGCCTTCCAACCAAAGAGAATCCAATTGCACTTTAACTTCCTCTTCATCAATATGTTGAACACGAGAATATACTTCAAACTGTCGGATCCAAATATCTAACTTTTCAAGATTAACATCTCCATTAAACATATGTAATACAAATTTTACATCAAGCTTTAATAATGGTTTCTTAAAAGAGGCTTTATGGATAGAATGATAAGAACGATGAGAATGCTCAGAGGAAGAAGAACTAGAACTTGATGGTGAAGATGGAGGCTCAGGAGGGTCTCTTCCATCCCCCTGGTTTTACCGAAGCGTCATCATCATCATGTGCTTCCTTTTTCTTCCCTTTCTTCTTCATCCTCTTCTCGTAATATCCATACATTCGTTCGACCATTTCTGACATGCGATACAATACCATATGAAAGTGTTTCTCCTCTTCATCATGCTTGTCTTCTTCTGCCATTTTCTTCCTTCATGATGCATGACCAACTTTGGGATTGAAAGTCTTAAGGGTTCCTTCACCCTGCTTATGCTTGGCCCTAATAAACATTCACACTCAACAATTCAAGTCGAATATGACTTCTCTGATACCAACATGATCCGGGATCTTTTCATCGTGTGACTTATAAATAATTGCATTAAATGAGCATAAATTAAAGTGAAACATTAAAGAAGGAAAATCTCAATAATGAAGAGACATAAGCATCAAATCTTAACACATAAACTTGATAACGGAGTTCTTCCCTGGTGGACTATGTCTCCGGGTCCTGCTCTCAAATGGGTAGGATTTTTCATTAACTCAGCAAAAGAATTTGGAAAAATACATAAGTATACCTAATTCTGAAATCAAGTTGTAGAAATAATGCTTAGATCAGAAAACAGGCAACACCACTCAATTCGTGGCATCGAATTACCCAAAAATGACTGTCTCCACACCTCGATCCGACTCTGGCACTCCCAGGCCCAAGAAGAATTTCATCTAAGTTTCTGTGCCCTGCAACCTACAATTAATGTTGTTGTACTCGCCTCGAACTATGTGCCTAACCATACCACAAGCACGCCTCCCTTTCTGAGCTTGGGCGTATGCAACTTTTAAATAAATTCCTGGGTGTTCATTACAATGAGAGGGTCGTTGGCCCGTTGGTTATGGCGTGAGTATTAAGGCGTTATGGAGGGAGGAGGTCTCAGGGTCAAACCCCCGGGCCTCCCCCTTTTGGATTTATGGTTGAAACAATATATATATAGATATATATATATATATACAATGTTTGTTCTGCCAGTTTGGCGAAGGTTCTATCCAAGCTCTTATTTGATAGTTGGTGTTGGATTTTGCATGGTCCGCTAGATTTGGTGGACCCGCCAAATCATTTATTTTTTTTCAAATTTCGGATACGGGCTGTCATTGGGCATTTTCCCACTACTACATGGCATCCCATGACTGGGTCATGTGGGAGCCTCCCATTCGGCCACATCACCCATTTCTCTGTCAACCTGCCATGTTAACACCATGTCATCGTACGGATGCCATGTAACTACCAAATCATCATGCCATGTCACTACCAACTCATCATGCCATGTCGGTGCCACATCATTGTACGGACCATATAGACTACCACGTGGAAAAATCCTACTGGTGCACAGATCGGTCCAGAAGTGCCAAATCTGGGTGACATGTGGCAGCCTCTGGTGCTGCCACATCACCATGCTGACATCATGCTGACGCCATCATGACACATATCACCTCCTTCTCCTTCCACATGTGTTGTATGGATGTTGACTCATCCCCCTGTTGACTCGGCTAGGTTGACCAAACTTTGACCACAAATATCTTTCGATCCGTAACTCTGTTTGACGAGTCGTTTGCGCCGTTAGAAAGATTATGAAACGCTCTTCATGATAATCTCATTTTCACTGAGTTTTGAGAACTTTGAAGTTTTTCCCTTTCTCTGTTTGCTGAGGCCATTCTGAGCGTCCCGAGTTGCTTCTACGAGCTCTAAGTTTTTCTTAGTCTTATCTGGATCCTTTTTGGATCAATGATGATGATGATGATGATGATGATGATGACGATGATGATGATGATGACGATGACGAACGGCCACAAAGATGATGATGATGAAGACGATGATGAACGTCCACTGAGATGATGATGATGACGACTACAACAACGAAGAATATCCATTGAGACCAATTGGTCTATCACACCTTAAAAAGGTAAGATATTATTTCAATTTCTTTAAAATTGTATTTCTATGCTCAAAAAGCATTGACAGAAGCATTCCAAGATCACCATAGTTTTGATGAGTTAGGAGGTTAGGAAGGTCCTTAATGTGGCAAATATTTTTAAATTAGGATCTAATATGGGTATAGGGAAATCCAAGAGGAAGTGCTTTTCATTATCTACAAAGGTGACATATTCTTTCATCCCATGGTGTTTTGGGAGTCATGCAACACCCAGTTTCACTATGTAGCTCTTGAGAGTTTGTTCTTATTTTAACAATGTTTGTTTTCTTCTTTTCACTTTTCAAAACAAAGAGGTAATTTTGATCTTCTAAATTAGGGTTGACCACCTCCTTGTAGCATCTTAATTTCCTTTTATCCACTAATTTTTTATCACAACACATATTCTCCTTAAATCTAGAAGTGACAATATTTGTAATATTATAGATATTTTGCATGATGGCTTGTTCTTGTATTCCCCAATGATTTAGCCAAGTTTTGGCATCTTTATGCCATCATCACTAGAGCCGCTGGTGGTTTTGGCAAGAGTTTGAAGAAATTTTGGGGAGCCTCTTGTCATCCATGTTGCTTATCTTGTTCTTGTATGTTAGGTATCTAATCATAGAAATGCTCTTAATGAGGGAATGGCTTGTTTCTATGAGGAGAATATGATAGGGTGTATTTCCCTTAATTTTGAGATTATAAGTTATAAACGTTTTTTGAATCTGTTCTATTTTTCTCCAAGATTCTCTAGATATACTGCAACCCCAAACTTCACATCCAGATAAGATAAATGGAGTGACGAGAGTGTGAAAGAGGAGTTTCTTTTTATCCCAAAGCCAAAGGTCTCCTAATTTACAATTGTTTTCGATTCCATATGTAACATCACCCCTTTTCATTTTTTTTTTTTAATATAAACATAATACCATGTTCTATTCAATTATTCTTAGTAATTTACTTGTGGGAACTGGGAATAATTATCTTTGCATTCATTTGTTTGATATTTCATCTAATGATTATGGTGTTACCATAACAAGTTAGAGACAAGCCGAGAAAGTCATGGATTGAATAAGGTAGCCATCTGGGCCTTTCAATCTGGTTTTGGATCCATCCATCTCACTTGGAGATCTGGACATGAAGGACACTAGACAAGGGTTCCACCTGCCAACCACTCGGATGGGACACAATATTATAGTAAATGTAATATGATGGTGGGGGGTGGGGCAATATTATAGTAAATATAATAACATTTACTCTAATATTTCCCCACCCTCATATTATCATCTTATGCCATGGTTCAACTCTTGCGTTAAAATAATTGGCAAAGTCTTCTCTCAATCACATGTATTGTAATTTAAGTTATTTAGCCTATGCACATAGTCCCCTTTATTATTCATTCATATCCATGTATACATGGTAGGCATTTCATATTTAACATTAGAGACTACTTGTATTATAGGCAAACTTTCCATTTTACCTCTACTAAATAAACTTCATGAATATGAACGGGTTTTACTTAGTTCCTATTGCGTATTGAATAAATGATTTCCATGGAGGGACTCTTTGTCCTTGGACATAGATGAACGAAGGATATTTGTACCGTCATCTCCTATCCTAGATGAGATATGGTTTTATTCATTGGTTTGAGATTTAGTTTATCTTGTGCGTATTACTTGTTCCTTTATACACGATATATTGACCCTTTGTTTATGGTTTGTGCATAGTGGTTGAAAAACCTTGAGGTCGAACCTCCAAGGCCAAAAGTACCAGACCTCCGCGACTTCCTTATATCTTAACCTAGGTTAAACCCCACTACAAGATTGGTATTGTGGACACAAAACTCAGTCTCTACTTTGCAAGTTCTAGTAATCTCATATGCCTTCTTGCAATGCATATATGGGTTCGCCATACCAGCACCAGGTTTCAAGTTTACTCTTATTGACTTGGTGAATACCCCGAATGAGTGGTTATGTCCTAGTTATTATGATAACCTTTTATATTAATAAACATTATCATTTTGTTGACGTGGGGTCTATTGGTGGGAACTGAGATTTTCACCCAATCCACCATAGATCAAACAAATTTCAAGAACCAAGATTCAACCATAGACTTCCCAACCATAAAAAAATCCAGTGTTAGAGTTTTATTCTTTATGAGAACCATCAAACTCAATCACCTCTTAAGTATTCAACATTTTCTTATCTCTTCTATTTTTTTTCACCACTTCCAAAAAAGAATAGCTTTCAAGTTAGTCTCCTCCCTAACCCTAGGGATTCTTCTTGACCTAACTTTGTGCTAGCTTGTTCCCTCACATCCTACATCTTTGGGAGTTATAAGATTCCACTTGTCCTCATGG
>ML783892.1:485486-504478 GCA_009831015.1 Picea engelmannii | reverse complement strand
GTAGTTAACATGAATTCATAATGGAAGTATGACAAACTATACCTTTCAACTAGTTTTCTTACTTGTTATGACCTCCTTACAACCGGGGTTGGTTGTTCCACCTCTTCTTCTGATTCAGTTGACTCATATGAATCATCTTCTTCGTTCATCAGTTCAAACTGCACCTTCTTTGGATTATTCTCTGTTTGAACCATTTCTTCAAGCTTGGACTTCCTTTCGACTTCTATAAAGACCACATCTCAACTGTACACTATTTTCATTGATGCAGGATCCCATAGCTTATATCCTTTCATTCCTTGTTTGTATCCAATGAAAAAATAGCTTGCTCCTCATTTCCTTGGGAACATGAAAAAATGCATCACAACCAAATACTTTGAGATGTGAAACTAAAGGCTTCTTACCAGACCATATCTCATGTGGATTCATGTTGACTATTTCTGACGAAGGAGACATATTCACTAGATATTTTGTAGTGTTGAATACCTCTTCCCGGCATTCTTGTGTGATCCCAACACCACTGAGCATGCTCCTTGCCTTTTCCATTAATGTTTTATTTATTCTCTTAGCAACTCCAATTTGTTGTGGGGTATATGGTGTGGTATTTTGGTGTTCTATGCCACACTTCTTATAGAACTGATCAATTTCCTTTCCACATATTTCACCACCGTTTTCAATTCTCAACACCTTAATCTTCTTATCTGTCTGGTTTTCTATAAGAGATTTAAACTCTTTGAATTTCTTGAAAACCTCTGCTTTCTTCCTCAGGAAATATATCCATGTCTTTCTGGGAAAATCATCTATGAAGGAGACATAATACAAGGATCCACCAAGTGAAGGAACTGAAACATGGCCAAACACATCACTATGAACCAACTCTATAATCCCCTTTTCCCTTTTGATCCAGATGGGAACCTCACCCAACTTTGTTTTCCATATATGCAATGTTCACAAAAGTTGACTTCTAAATTGCATTCAGGAAAATCTTCGACCATACCTTTGTTATGCATAGATTGAAGTCCTTTTTCTCCAATATGTCCCATCCTCTCGTGCCATAGCATGGTTAGGTCGACTTCACAATGACTTGTTGATTTGGTTTGAATTGAATTAGCTCAAGTTGAGTCAACTTCATTAATAGTGATGTTGTTGCATCTAGTCGAGTCAACATTCCCTAATAAATTGTATAGGGTTCCAATATGAACTCCTTTCATTAAGACCATCAAACCTCTGACCATCTTACACAAATCCTTTTGAAATAGAGTCTGCACCCTTGCATCACTCATTTTGCTGATAGATATCAGGTTTCTTAACAAACCTAGAATGTGTAGCACACCTGGAAGGGTTCTACTCCTCCCATCCTACGGTATCAGTCAGACTCTTCCTCGTCAGACAATTTTGGTTGTCGAGTCGTCCCCCAAGAACACATCTCCTCCTTCATATTGTTCATATTCAGAGAACCATTCTTTATGTGGTGTCCTATGATAGGATTCTCCTTAGTCGATTAACCAAACATCTTGATCCGACTATGTATTGGTCGACGCTAGGTACACATTGCCTCCCTTATCTGGAGTCATCTTTCTCTCAGTCGACTGCTTCTCGTCAGATCCTATACTGATTTCCATCTCCTTCGACTTGTAGTCCCTTTTGTAATGCCTAGATTTACTGAATTTCCAACATCTTCTCATTGACTGAACAAGAGATTTAGATCTACCCTTCGACTTAGACTTTCTACCGGAGAATTTTCCTTTATCTTTGTCAACCAGTCGACCTCTCACCACTAGAGCATCTTTGGTTGATCCTTCCATGTTCTTCCTTCTCATTTCCTCTGATAGTAGAGATGCAACCATGTATTCTAGTGCTAATGTGGTTGTATTACTCCCTATAGCCATGACTAAGATATCCCAGGAGTTTGGAAAAGAACATAATAGGCAAACACATTTATCCTCCTCAGTGATTTTAATATCCATAGAAGATAACTGGCTTATAATGGTATTAAACGAATTTAAATGCTCAGTCACCAAACTACCCTCACTCATCCTCATAAGATACAATTTCTTTATGAGAAACAACTTATTTACCAAGGATTTCGACTAGTACAAGATTCCCAACTTTTCCATAGTTTCTCGGTCGAATCTTCACCTGAGATATTCAACAGTATTGAATCTACAAGACAAAGTTGAATCGTACTCCTTGCCATCCTCTCGAGTTTCTCCCATTCTTCCATCGACATACCTTTCATAATGATACCTGGATATACTATTGACCATTGTTCTCAATCTACAAGGAGATCTTCAATTTTAAGCTTCCAAAGCTCAAAATTTTGGCAATTGAATTTTTCGATCTCTATTCTCGAGCTGCTTTCCATTCTTTAACACAATATTTAAATATTTTTGACTTATGACTCTTACTAAACCTAGGGTTTAGCTCAGATCCAAGTTTTTTAAACCAAGCTTTGATACCACATGTTAGGAAATGAGGAACACTTCCACACTAAACCTAGCAGAAGAAGAGAAGAAATATTTAATCAAAAAAGTAAATGACAATACACAAAGATTTTACCTTGGAAACCCAAACAAGAAAACCAACATTCCTAGAGTGTTCCGCTCTCTTGTTGTCTTATTCATTCATAATAAAATGTTACATTCCTAACCTTGGTCTACACCTAAGACACAAATGACATCATACCTTCTTGCTTTACACAAGAACAACATTGTAGCCAATTTGACTTACATCTGATTGACCAACAACCTCAACGGTTATTGATTAGCGATTGGCCTTTACAACATTACAACATGCCTTATTTATAGGCTTTACAGTAGGAAAAACCCTAAAGAAAAGGTGCCCAAAGACGGTTATAGATCCACACAAATCATTGGCTACAAATCTCACAAATCTCGACCTTCGACTTGTTTTCGATTCCTTCGACTTGCTGTCAATTCCTTCGACTTCGACTGTCAGTGGATCCACCTCGACTAGACTTTCACTGCAAATAATATAAAAACCCAACAATGAGTCTAAAAAGTTTGTTATCTTTGTGAGACTAAGAAGGTTGAAAATGAAAATCACTTTCTCTTAAAATGTTTTAAGTATACCCACATTAAATCTCAATTTCAAAATATTTGTTACAATACTGACCTTCTTAACCTCTTAAATTATAAAAACTACAATAATTTAAGAATGCTTTTCTTAAAACTTTTTAATATAAAAGTAAAAATTTAAAGCAAACCCAATAATTTTTTACATTTTTAAGATATGAAAAAATCAATATTTATCTTAGTAAACACTATCTATCATCACATCATCATCACCATAATAATCAATTAAAATAATTATAATTTTATATTTATAATTTTAAACATTTAAAAATATACGAAATATTTTTTTCAAGTGATAAATATAACTTCATATTATTAAAAAAAAATCACAAATCAATATCCTTTATTTAAAGAATGGGAATCATTTCACAATCATTCTTACTTTCCCTTTGTGGAACAAAGACATATCACGTCTTACTGGATTTGAGAAAGTACACATTCCCTAATCGAAAGTTGAAAAAGAATCATACATTTTTTGTTTCCCTTTTATGAGTGTTTTTCACGTATTCTAACTAACCAATATATGTCTTTTTACAAACTAGTAGAATATCAACATGGAGTATTTATCAATATCATTTTATTATTATTATATATATATATATATATATATATATATATATATATATATATATATGGGGATGGGAATTTCCCAATAGTAGCATTTGCATCATTCTTATAATTAGAGGAATTTCTATGGTTGAAGAAATAAATAAAAGATCATTGGGACCTTATTTGGTTTTAGCTGAGGTTTTTTTAGCTTAGATTATATTAATTTCAAGTGGAGAAAACTTTGTCATTTAGAAACCACCAAATGATTATGGTCAAAATAATGGTTAAAATAATGTTTACAAAGAAATGTAATAATTTCATAAATTAAGGATCGAGTGAATCTAAGTACATATTTTAGCATAGGTAGTAAAAACATATTTGTAGGTTTCCATGGCCAAGGAAATAATTCTACAAAATACACTCTTAGTGGCTATTAAGGTATCATAAACCTAAACTTCCAATGGGAGATTAGACACTTTTACCACATTCGAAAATTGTTGAAGCTTTTGCATGTGAATTGAAGTGACATTGTTGTATTTTAATAAATAATCCAACATTGTAGAAACCATGACCCTTTGTTGAGAATTTGGGCTCTGTCTGACTTGCAAGAGAACTCCAAATTGAAAACCCCCCTGCATGTGAATGTGTCAGAATTGCTTCCTCCAAAAGAGAATCCCATGTCACTTCTACCAAAGCGTGAAGCTGATCCAGGTGGATATTGGTGGCCACCCACCTATTCCAACTGGCTCCTCTTGACAAATTTGTAGTGCAACACGATCTTTTGTAATTCTTTGTAATTGTGGGTTCTACACTTCCAGGGTTGTTTGAATCCCTACACAACTTCCATGTGGATATTGGTGGCCACCCACCTAATCCAACTGGCTTATTTTTTATGTTTTCATGTCAGTACATCTTTCTGTACTTCCAGGGTCGTTTTGGGGCCCTAAATAGTGTGTTTTTGGCTTGCCACAGTCAAATTGTAGACATAGTCAGATTTTAATGACATATATGTAGTTCTAGAAAATACCTTTCCAACAGGCTATCACACGCCTAAAATAGAGGTCGTATGCAAAAGTTAAGACCCCAGGAAGTTGGGGTACCAACTTACCCATCGGGGCCCACATAACGTTTGGTGTTTCATCTCCTAGGGTTAGGTTTTTGGATGTATAGGGTTTTGGCATTCATGAGTAATGTTAAAAATTCCTCTGGAGCCTCATTGCAATCATTCTTCTCATACAAATGCACATAGTAGCCAAATCTCTTCCTAGAGATAACTACCACCATTCGAGCAAACTGTTACAGATGCAGTTTTATAGTTTCAACCTATTTTATTTATTCAATAGAAGTTATTGTTCACTGGATATCTGTTTTTGTTCTCAGTATCTATGAGTTATTGTATTCATTCTATTATTCTTTTCATTCCGCTCATAAATCCGGATCAATGGTATCAAAGCAGTTTGCTCTTCATTTATTTTTCTTCGTGCATGTCCCCGACAAGATCTGGGTACAATAATTTGGGACTTTAAATAGTCGAGCCTTTGCAATATTATCCATGCCGAGCCTAACAAAAACCCATGGGGGGTGAGAAGAAAGATGATGGAGCATGAGATCCTTTTAAAATGTTGCTCGAGGAAGCCCTTGTGCGATAAAGGAACAAAGTGATGGAAAACTTTGCATAGATCCTTTGGCCGCTGCCCATAGGAGACTTATATTCATCAAGAGGCCATGCAAGCCCCTTCAAGGTACAAGTAAATTTTGATATTCCATTATTTCAAGGACTGATAGATGCAGATGTTGTAGATAAATGGATGAATCTACTAAAAGGGTATTTTTTCGGTCCACAATTTTTCCGACAGGGAAAATATTACTTTTGCACTCCTCAAGGTCATCCCCCATGTTAAGGACTGGTGGGATACTTACTCTAAGAAAAGGGACATATAGGAATATGCAATATTTGTGGTCATCCCCACATGGGATTCCTTCAGGGATGCCATTAAAGAACAATACTACATTGTTGGAAGCTATGAGGACCAGTACACAAGATGGACCATGCTGCATCAGAAAAGGGACCAGAGAATATTAGATTTTACCAATATTTTCCATACCCATTGTAGATAAATGGTTGAATCTACTAAAAGGGTATTTTTTCGGTCCACAATTTTTCCAACAGGGAAAATATTACTTTTGCACTCCTCAAGGTCATCCCCCATGTCAAGGACTGGTGGGATACTTACTATGAGAAAAGGGCCATAGAGGAATATGCAATATTTTCGGTCGTCCCCACATGGGATTCCTTCAGGGATGCCATTAAAGAACAATACTACATTGTTGGAAGCTATGAGGACCAGTACACAAGATGGACCATGTTGCATCAGGAAATGGACCAGACAATATTAGATTTTACCAATATTTTCCATACCCTGTGCACCAAATTGGGTATCAAAGAATTTGAACAACATCTGGTGCTCAAATACCTCGACTGTTTGCATAAATAAAATCAAACAAAAATGGAGTTTCTGGACATCACATCATTAGGTGCAACTTATAGATATGTTGTCAAGATCGAGCATAAATTTAAGCAGAAGAGGCGAGAGTTTGGATCTGCAAACTCCTCACAGCTGAAGCAGGGAAAAGGTGGACCCAACACACAAAACAAGGGACAGAGAAAATATGGCCTCTCTCAGGACAACCATTCCAAGCTGCAACCCAAGAAGGGTAATGAGGAGTCGAATAATGACACATGAAAGTGGTGTGAATACCATAAAATCCATTGGCACAACACCAAATAATGTCGCTCTAAGAAGTCACTCATGGCTGAGATGAAAGATTCCAAGTCAAAGGAAGATTCAGACTTCAAATAAAATCTAGAAAGTGGGAAGCAAATCATCGATATCTAACCCAGTGCCACTGTTGTTACCACAAAATTCCAACCAAGTGAACTAGAATAACCAGAGGAAGGGGAATGCCTCTTTCACTCACATATGTGGGTAAAGGGGACTCTAATGCATTTCATTGTCGATAACAATAGTTAGAAGAACTTGATATCAGTAGAGGTCATCAAACGATTGGACCTACCAATAACACCACACCTGCAACCTGATGTAGGATCATCGTACAAAGCCAAAATGCATGCCTAGCCAAATGAACAACTAGACGTGCAGATGAAAAAGGGCACTTTTTTTATGAAAACGTTTTGAATTTTGAAAAACTGAAGCATTAATGTAATAGCTAGGAGAAGTGTACTTACATTTATGTCTTGGAGATATGAATAGATCTAGAGAAATTACTCTCATCTTTCGGATGTAATAGAAATTTAAGTCTGTTAAGGTAAAGTAGGTAGATATGAATGTTAGATTAGACAGTTTAGAAGCGTAGGAGGGAAAACGGATATAGACACCCTCACCCTTGTATCATTATATTATTATTATCCTTCAGATTTGATAAGATGGAGAGTTGTAGAGAAGAACCCATGTACAAGAACACTTGAGTTAATATATGAAGCTTTGACTCAATCTTCATGGAGTTGTGATGCTTACTGTTTACATTTGTTAAATGATATGTTTACAATTGTTTTGTTTCTCTGTTATGCATTTATTCCAATGCTGTATTGTGTGTATGATTTCATCTTGAATGTATGAAGTCTGAGAGAGAAGAATAATGAGTTTCAATTGTTCCTCTCCCTGAGAATTTCCTACAAGGAGTGCAGTGAACGTCCACAAGGTGTGCGTTGATGAGGGTCTGAGTTTTCTCTCAGAAAACTCAGGAGAGATATCATTGTTCTCATACCAGCAAAAGTGCAGGTGAAGCACAGAGTCATGCAAGGTGTGCGCAGGCTGGTGGAAGCCTTAGAATTTATCAACTAAGGTGAAGGTTGAAGGACTACTGTTGCAAAGAGTGCATAGGGTCGAAGACTCAAATAACCAAAGGGTATTTGAAAGGTTGTCGTAAGGAGTGCGAGCAGGAACCCTTTTGGAAGGCTTGAGTTTGCAAGTGAAAGATCAGGAGAGATAACGCCTTTGAAGTGTTCAAAGGGAGATAGAGATCGAAACTGTCACATAGAATTTAAGTTCAGGAGGGAGAACACTCAGTCGTTGGGAAGAAGTCATTGAGGAGTGAATCAAGCAGTCAGAATTCTCCGTGGAGAACTCGGAAAATCGTGAGGACCATAGGATCCAAAGGAGCTGTAAGGTGGTTAGGAATTGGATGAATCCACTACCCTGATATCAAGAATTGACATGAACCGTTGATCGTGGTTCAATATGAGTCATTGATCTCATTTCAACCCACGTCGTTGGATCATTTCGTGAACTTGGGGTTCGTGAGTTTGGAGGGAAGACCAAATTCTTTGGTTTTCACAAAGTCCTGAGTTGCGAGGAGTAGAGAAGGAGATCCAGATTGTTGGATCCAAGCCACGAGAGAACCATTGGATCAGAACCTTCATGGGGTATCATGTATTGGAGGTTCGAGGGTTGAAAGAACTTCTTTTTGACTGCAGAAGTCACAAAGTGCTGAGCACCGAGGGCTCGTATGAATACGTAGCACAACTGATAGGTGGAGCCGTGTAGTTGACAGGTGGTGTAACAACAAGCACCCAGAGAAAAGTGGAAGTGGGTGACAGGTGGTGGACACACGTCACTTGGGAAGGAGTCAACCCAATTGTTGACTTATCGCGTCTCGGGGATTCGCAAAGGAGGAGCATGAGGGCTCAACATTCCAACTTGTGAAGTTGCGAGTTGTGAGGGGTGCTAGAGTTAGGCCCTAGTCGGTGGTCGCTTGTAGAGGCACTAGCGAGGAGGAGCCATACCTGTATCGCATCTTGGGTATCGACGTTAGGAGAAAGAGGAGTCGAGGGTCTACGACTCACGAACTCACGAGTTGCGAAGGTGCTTGCGCTAAGGCCCAGTTGTGCTCGTGTGGAGACATAAGGCTCATGCCTGGTGTTAAGTTTCACAGGGCGGGTTCTTACGAAGGACCTGTGGATCGGATTTGTGAGGTTCCAGTAGGGATCCGAGGGGGCCACTTCGGGTCGAGGAGAATTTAGAATGATCCTGTGCGGATCTCGGACAGAGGGTCGGGGGTCTGCATCAGTTGTGGTATCAGAGCCTAGAATAAATTTCTTTGCTTTTTGTAGCAGAGAGAAGGGAGAAAATTTTACAGCCATGCCGCTGAGAAGAAGAGATAGGAAAATACCTGATCTAGCAGTGGAAAGAGAAATGTCGAGAAGAAGAGACAGGTAAATACTTGATCCAGCAGTGGAAAGAGAAATGCGTGAGTTACATGCCAGACTTGATGCTATGGAGACAACACAGAGGCACACAGTCGACGCTGGGGATATCAACGAGGCTGAAAGTGAAAATGAAGCTAGAAATGAAGGAGAAGAAGTTGCGGTCGAAGATGTTGCGGTCGAAGATGTTGCAGATGAATTCCTATTCAGGGTTGTTTCAAGGATAGGTGCCAAAGAAAAAATGTACATTCCAGTGTACGAAGGAAACTTGGATGTTGAAGAACTTCTAGACTGGATTAGAGCTCTAGACAAATACTTCGACTACGAGGATGTCGAGGAAGACAAGAAAGTCAAACATGCCGTTACTAGACTTAAAGGGCATGCAACACTATGGTGGGATGAACTGCAGGTGACAGACGCTGCAAGGGCAAGCAAAAAATCAAAAGCTGGGATAGAATGGTTGCAAAAATGAAAGCTAAATTTATACCCAGGGATTATCAAATCACTCCGTTTCGGAGGATGCAGAATTTGAGACAAAAGATGATGTCAGTGAAGGAATACACTGAAGAATTCTACAGGATAAACATCAGAGCAGGTCATCGGGAAAGTGATGATGAAAAGGTTTCCAGGTACATGAATGGTCTGCGATATGACATTCAAGATGAGATGGGAATGATGACCATTTGAACTATGGAAGATGTTTATCAGATAGCTTTGAAAGCTGAAGAGAAGCTGAGCTGGAAGCAAGGTCAAAGAGGCCGAGGTAGAAGTCAAGCCAGAGGAAAAACAATTGCCCAAGACAGAACTCAGAAACCTAAAGAAGAGGGGAAGAAACCTCAACCTGAGAGAGGAGGAAGCTCACAAGGAAGGCAACATGCTGATAAAAATACTTTTCCTCGAACCAGAGGAAGAAGAAGAGGTAGAGGAGGTGAAGTGAAATGCTTCGTCTGTGGAAAAATCAGACATAAATCCTATGAGTGTCTAGATAAGAAGAAAGATGGTGGTGAAAATCAAATTGCCGAAGCCCAAGGATAGAATGTTGAGGCAGAAGACGCTGAGGGCGGAAGATATTTGATGATGAGGAAAGTTCTCTTGAAACCAGAGAAGGAGCAAGAGAACCCAACCCAAATAAACAATCTGTTTAGGACTGCTTGCAAAAATAAGGATAGAGTATGCAAGGTCATAGTGGACAGTGGTAGCACAAACAATCTCGTATCTATAGAGATGGTAGAAAAGATAGAGTTGGAGATTGTTGTACATCCAATCCCATACAGAGTTTCATGGATACAAAAAGGACATCAGGTAAATGTCACTAAACAATGTTTAGTTGAATTTAAAATAGGAGGATATAAAGATGAAATATTATGTGATGTCATTCCCATGGATGTTTGTCATCTATTGTTGGGTAGACCATGGCAATATGATAGAAACATAGTTCATGATGGGAGAAAGAACACGTACACCCTGGAGAAAAATGGTAGGACTCACATGTTTCTACCAATTGAGGATAAAGAAGTGAAAACAAACATGAGAAACACTGTACTTCTCATGAGTGGGAAGGAACTTCTTGATGAGGTTAAGAAGAAGGAAGACACACAATTTATTGTGGTCAGGAAGCCCAAAATTGTTTTGAGCAATACGAGAATAGATGATCTACCAGAAGAAATTCAGGAGTTGCTGGGAGAGTTTGCTGATATAGTAGTGGACGAACTACCTTGTTCGTTGCCACCTATCAGGAGTATAAGCCATCATATCGATCTTATACCTGGAGCCAGTTTTTCGAACAAAGCCGCATATAGGTTGATGCCGCAGGAAAATGAAGAAGTTAAGAGACAGGTCCAGGACTTAATGGACAAAGGATTGATTCAGGAAAGCTTGAGTCCATGCGTTGTTCTGACAGTGCTCAACCCAAAGAAAGACGGAGGCTGGAGAATGTGTACCGACTCAAGGGAAATCAATAAGATTACCATCAGATACAGATTTCAATTGCCAAGGATGGACGACTTGATGGATTGCTTGAGTGGAGCAAAGTTTTTTTCAAAGATTGATTTGAAAAGCGGATATCATCAAATTAGAATGAGAGAAGGTGATGAATGGAAGACAACATTCAAGACGAATGAGGGGATGTATGAATGGATTTTCATGCCATTTGGCTTAACGAATGCACCCAGTACTTTCATGAGGTTGACGAACGAAGTCCTGAAGGATTTCATTGGGAAATTCATCATTGTATATCTTGATGATATATTAATTTTTAGCAAAACAAAAGCAGAACACTTAAAGCATCTAGCTGCAGTAATGAGGAGATTACAGCAAGAGAAATTGCTGATCAATATGAAGAAATCGCCATTTATGAGGACATAACTCATTTATTTGGGTTTTGTTATCTCTGCAAATGAATTGAAGATGGATTCGGAAAAGATAGAGGCGATTAAGAATTGGCCATCGCCAAAGAGTGTATTTGAAGTACGAAGCTTTCATGGTTTGGATAGCTTCTATAGGAAATTCATCAGAAACTTTAGTGGAATTAGCGCACCAATGATGGATACGGTAAAGAAAAGGCATAAATCTTTTCACTGGACGGAGGAAGTGGAGAAGAGTTTCAATCTGCTGAAGAAGAAGATCATTGAGCAACCAATTCTAGTTTTTCTGGATTTCAGCAAGACATTCCAGGTTAGGTGTGACGCAAGTGGATTTGCAATTGGAGCGGTCTTGAGCCAAGACGATAGGCCGATCACATATTTCAGTGAAAAATTGAATGAAGCGAAGATTAAGTATTCCACATATGACAAAGAATTCTATGCAGTCATACAAGTGCTGAAGAAATGGAGACATTATTTGGTTCCCAAGGAGTTTGTTTTGTACAACGATAATCACACTTTGTAATTTATGACTCAATAGGAGAAGTTGAACCAAAAACATGCTAAATGGGTTGAATACATGCAGAATTTTACTTTTGTAATTAAGCATATTTCTGAAACTGCTAACAAAGTTGTTGATGCTTTGAGCAGGAAATGTTTTCTTATGTAGGAATTCAGAGCCAAGACTTTAGGTTTTGATAACCTTAGAGAAATGTACAGGGATGATCTAGATTTTAAGGAGGCACATGAGGCATCTGAGAATCCAATTCTCAGAGACAGAAGCCAATGGACTGAATACATGATCCAAGATGGATTATTGTTCAGGGGGAATCAACTATGTATTCCAAAATGCTCCATGAGGGAGAATTTGCTGAAGGAAAAACACAGTGGAGGATTGGTCGGACACTTCGGTCATGATAAAACGTTCTCAAAGTTGAATATCTCATATTTTTGGCCAGGGATGAGAAAAAATGTCAAGAAATTTGTGGACAGGTGCAGAATTTGTCAGCACACGAAGGGAAAAAGGCAGAACACAGGGTTATACCAACCATTACCCATACCTGAAAGGCCGTGGGATGCAGTGAGCATGGATTTTATATTGGGACTACCAAGGACACAAAGAGGATGTGATTCTATCTTTGTGGTAGTCGACATATTTTCAAAGATGGCACATTTCATACCATGCCAGAAAACCAGTGATGCAACTCATATTGTGAACCTATTTTTCAAGTAAGTCGTCAGACTTCACGGATTTCCAAAGAGTATCATGTCTGATCGAGATACCAAGATCGTAGGGCACTTCTGGAGGACCTTATGGAAGAAGTTGGGGACAAATTTTTCTTTTAGCTCAGTGTATCATCCTCAGACGGATGGACAGATAGAGGTCATGAACAGGAGCTTGGGAGATTTGTTAAGAAGCTTAGTGGCTGAACACCACAGTCAGTGGGATCACATTCTACCATAGGCAGAATTCACTTACAATGATTCACTCAATAGAAGCACAGGGAAAAGTCCATTCCAGATTGCATATGGAATGTAACCAAGAGGAGTTTCTAAATTGAAAGATTTGGAACAAAATGAATTCAGGAGTGCTAGTGTAGAGGACTTTACAGAAGGAATGAAGGAGCTTCACAACCAAATCAAAGAGTGTTTGCAGAATTCAAGTCAAGAATACAAGCGGACAGCAGATCAACATAGGCGAGAACTTCAATTTGAAGTTGGTGATCTGATTCTTGCACATATGAGGAAGGCGAAGTTCCCAAGGGGAATGTATAATAAGTTGAAGATGAAAAATATTGGACCGTGCAAGGTCATTAGGAAATTTGGGGCAAACGCATATGAGATTGAATTACCCGATGGGGTCAGAATCTCACTGATATTCAATGTTGCAGATTTGCACCCTTACAGAGCTGAAGAAGCAGGAGCAGAGGAGGAACATAAAGAAATTCAATGGAAAAAACAAATGCCTATAGCTGTAGAGCCACAGATGGAAAGCATAATTGACAAGAGGATTAGCTAAAAGACAAGGAGAAAGGAGTATTTTGAATACTTGGTCAAGTGGAAGGGACATCCAGTTGAAGATGCCAATTGGAAGGATGAAGCAAAAATTCATAGGCATGGACAGACTGTGTAAGAGCTCATGAACAGGAGTTCATGAAAATTTCCAAGCGAGGGAGTATGATGCTCAGATGCCAGTTGGGAGGATGAAGCAACAATTCATAGTCATGGACAGACTGTGTAAGAGCTCATGAACAGGATTTCATGAAAATTTCCAAGCGAGGGAGTATGATGCAGGAGCATCATACAACGCCAAAGTGCGTGCCTAGCCAAAGGAACAATTGGACGTGCAGATGAAAAAGGGCACGTTTTTTTATGAAAACGTTTTGAATTTTGAAAAACTGAAGCATTAATGTAATAGCTAGGAGAAGTGTACTTACATTTATGTCTTGGAGATATGAATAGATCTGGAGAAATTACTCTCATCTGTCGGATGTAATAGGCATTTAAGTCTGTTAATGTAAAGTAGGTAGATATGAATGTTAGATTAGACAGTTTAGAAGCGTAGGAGGGAAAACAGATATAGACACCCTCACCCTTGTATCATTGTATTATTATTATCATTCAGATTTGATAAGCTGGAGAGCTGTAAACAAGAACCCATGTACAAGAACACTTGAGTTAATATATGAATCTTTGACTCAATCTACATGGTGTTATGATATTTACTATTTACATTTGTTAAATGATATGTTTATAGCTATTTTGTTTCTCTGTTATGCATTTATTCCAATGCTATATTGTGTGTATGATTTCATCTTGAATGTATGAAGTCTGAGAGAGAAGAAGAATGAGTTTCAATTGTTCCTCTTCCTGAGAATTTTCTGCAAGGAGTGTAGTGAACGTCTGCAAGGTGTGCGTTGACAAGGGTTTGAGTTTTATCTCAGAAAACTTAGGAGAGATATCGTTGTTATCATACCAGCATAAGTGCAAGTGAAGCATAGAGTCGTGCAAGGTGTGCGCATGTTGGTGGAAGCCTTAGAATTTATCAACTAAGGTGAAGGTTGAAGGACTACTATTGCAAAGAGTGCACAGGGTCGAAGACTCAAATAACCAAAGGGTATTTGAAAGGTTTCCACAAGGAGTGAGAGTAGGAACCCTTTTGGAAGGCTTGAGTTTGCAAGTGAAAGCTCCGGAGAGATAACACCTTTGAAGTGTTCAAAAGGAGATGAAGATCGAAACCGTCGCATAGAAGTTAAGTTCATGAGGGAGAACACTTGGTCGTTGGGAAGAAGTCATTAAGGAGTGAATCGAGTTTTTAGAATTCTCCATGGAGAACTCGCAAAATCGTGAGGATCGTAGAATCCAGAGGAGTTGTAAGGTGGTTAGGAATTGGATGAATTCGCCACCCTGATATCAAGAATCGACGTGAACTGTTGATCATGGTTCAATATGAGTCGTTGATCTCATTTCAATCCATGTCGTTGGATCATTTCGCGAACTTGGGGTTCGTGAGTTTGGAGGGAAGACCAAATTCTTTGGTTTTCGCAAAGTCCTGAGTTGCGAGGAGTAGGGAAGGAGATCCAGATTGTTGGATCCAAGCCACAGGAGAACTGTTGGATCAGAACCTTCGTAGGGTATCGCGTATTGGAGGTTTGGGGGTTGAAAGAACTTCTTTTCGACTGTAGAATTCACGAAGTGCCGAGCGCCGAGGGCTCGTATGAATACATAGCACAACCGATAGGTGGGGCCGCGTAGTTGACAGGTGGCGTAACAACAAGCACCTAGAGAAAAGTGGAAGAGAGTGATAGGTGGTGGACAGATGTCGCCTGGGAAGGAGTCAACCCAGTTGTTGACTTATCGCGTTTCAGGGATTCGCAAAGGAGGAGCATGAGGGCTCAACACTCCAACTTGCGAAGTTGGGAGTTGCGAGGGGTGCTAGAGTTAGGCCCTAGTCAGTGGTCACTTGTAGAGGTGCTAGCGAGGAGGAGCCATACTCGTATCACATCTCAGGTATCGACATTAGGAGAAAGAGGAGTCGAGGGTCTATGACTCATGAACTCGCGAGTTGCGAAGGTGCTTGCGCTAAGGCCCAGTTGTGGTCATGTGGAGACATAAGGCTCGCACCTGGTGTTAAGTTGTGCAGGGTGGGTTCTTACAAAGGAGCTGTGGATCGGATTCATGAGGTTCCAATAGGGATCCGAGGGAGCCTCTTCGGCTCGAGGAGAATTTAGAATGATCCTGTGCAGATCTCAAACAGAGGGTCGGGGGTCTATGTCACAACCCTACACCATCGGTTGGCTTTGCCAAGGACGATACCTCCATGTCAGCCAATAATGTCGTCTGCCCGGCAACATCAAGCCCTTAAAAGATGAGGTATTTTGTGATATTTCTCCCCTTGAATTTTGTGATGTTCTTTAGGCCAACCATATTTGTGGAAGAAACATTTTGTATATGAGTCTAGACCTCACATTGTTATTATTACTTTGGGTAGAAAATTGTACAAGATACCAGAGGTAGTGCCGACTATCGCTATTTCTTTAATATTTTCTAAGAAATGCAGTAAGGTCATTTTACAGACCAGGAAGTTCGTCTTCTTTGTGATCTATGCTCAGAGTAAGCAGAAGGTCGTCGCCACATCCATGACCTCTACAAAAATCCTCTCTTTGCAGTAGAAGAAAGTGGACGATATCATGGAAGAGTACATAGACATCTTCTCCTCACCCACTAGGGTACCGACACACTACCAAGTCAAGCAACCAATTGATCTAACCCCTAGAGCATCACTACTTAATGGAACAGTCTATTGTTGCTCGCTGATGGAAAATGAAGAAATCAAGTGCTAGATCCAAAAGATGCTTAAAAAGGGGCACATTCGATCCAACTCCTTCCCTCGTAGAAGCTTGATTGTGTTGGTGTAGAAGAAAGTCAGGACTTACGGCTATGCATTGATTACAAAGCATTAAACAAAATCACAGTCAAGAACCGATACCCAATTCCCCGAATTCATGAACTTCTTTACCAACTCAAGGGGGGGAAAGTTATTCAGTAAGATTGACTGAAAGTCTGGCTACCATTAGGTTCCCATCGAACCAACTGATGTATGGAAGACAACTTTCAAATCTAAAGAAGGTCTCTTTGAATGGATGGTCATGCCCTTTGGCTTAACAAATGCACCGAAAAATTTCATGAGATTGATGAATGATGTATTGAGACCCTTCACCAACTATTTTGTGGTGGTATATATGGATGAAATCCTCATCTTCAACACAACTTGGGAGGAGCACATGCAACATATTCAACAGGTTTTGGGAACTCTGTGGAAACACAAGCTATATGCCAACTTGGAAAAATGTTCCTTTGGAATGAACAAGGTCCAATACTTGGGAAACATTGTTGATGAGCATGGGGTACATGTGGATCCAACTAATATCCAAGTCATTCGTGACTGGCCAACCTGAACCACACTAACTAAGCTTCAAAGCTTCTTGGGACTTGCCAAATTCTACTAAAGGTTCGTGTTTGGATTCTCCCATATTGCACGAGCCCTCAGCCAAGTAACCAAGGGCAGTGGCAAGGAAACATTTGCATGGGGGAAGACACAACAACAAGAATTTGATGATCTAAATAATCACTTGTGCTCATCTCAAGTACTCTCCTTACACGATCTGCAAAAACCATTTGAGATTGAGACTGATGCCTCTGACTATGCTATAAAAACAATTATCACTCAACATGGTCATCCAGTAGCATACCATAGTGAGACACTCTCAAATACTGTCCATAAATACCCCACCTATGAAAAATAAATGTATTCCATTGTGCAAGCCTGTTGTCAATGGAAACATTACATTCTGGGAAAGGAGACAATCATCCACACTAATCACGAGCCTCTGTAGTTCATACAGACACAAGGGAAGTTGCAGAACGACTGCCATCAAAAGTGATCTGCATAACTACAATAGTTCCATATCAACATAAAGTAGAAAATAGGGAGCACAAATCATGTCACTAACTTCCTTATTCTCCCTCTCATTGCTGCACTCACCACAATGCTCCATTCCCGTGGACATGAGGGATTTGAGTGGCCCCAACATTATCAGTGTCACCTTGTCTTTTCCACCACCTATCATATGTTGGGTACAAGAGTGAATTTCATAATTTTTCACATTTAGGATGGATTGTTACGCCATCTGGGCCACCTCTGTGTTCCCAAAAGAGAGCGTGCAAAGATGATTTGGGAGGCTCACTACAGTCAGATGGAAAGACATTTTGGTGTGGAGAAAACTGTGGCCATTCTACAGAAACAGTTTTATTGGTCAAAACTTCGACAAGACATCAACAAGTATATCAAATCTTTCATTTCCTATGCCATTTCCAATCCAACCATCAAGAATCAAGGCTTATACACCCCTCTTCCTACTCTCGAGAGGCCTTGGGAATCCATATCGATGGATTACATGTCTAGTCTTCCATCCACCAAGCATGGAAATTATTATGTATTTGTGGTGGTTGATCAATTTTCGAAGATGGACATTATCACATCTTGCAAGAAGAGCATCACAATGACATATACTGCTAAGATCTTCTTCGAACGGGTGTGGGTCCATTTTGGGATACCATAGACCATCACCTTAGATCAGGACAACATGTTCTTCAACACATTTTGGTCAAGTCTCTGGTTATTGTTGGACACCAAGCTCACTAAATCCACTCCTTTCCACCCCCAAACTAATGGTCAGATAAAGGTTGTCAATTGAATGATTGTGCACATACTGCATATGTACATCCTACGTATGGTGTCAACGAGTTGTGACACTTGGAAATGTTCATGTGAAACTTACTAAGGTTCATACAGAACTTGAAAAAGTGAATGTGACACTTAGTAAGGTGCATACGACACTTTGTGACACTTGCGACACTTAGGGTATGACACTTAAGCCTTGTATTTTGATGCGTATCCGTAACACGCCCAACCACTTTTTGTATTTTTAAGGAATGGGGCATCAAAATTTCTCTTTCCTCAAACATAATGGATCCTTTGTGTTGGATTACTGAAAGGGGGGGGTGAATCAGTAATAGCGTAATTATAATCCTTTTTCTTCAAATGTTATATCAATGTAGAATTATTATCCAATAATGAGCAATAAGAAATAAACAATCACACACATACTCAGTACACCAGTGTTTTACGTGGAAACCCAAATCGGGAGAAAACCACAGAATGATTTTTCTTATATGTCTTGAAGAATTACATTCATTGGAAGCACCAACTTCCTTTGTTTTCCAGGTACAACTGGAAAGAGGCTCCAGCCCCCTCGTTTCTCAGGCTACAACCTGAGGGAAGCTCCAACTCCCCAATTCTCTGGCTACAACCAGAAGGAGGCTACAACCCCCAATGTTCTTCGGCTACAACCGGAAGGTGGCTACAACCACCTGTCCTTGCCTCGTCCTGCCACCCTGAAGTAGAAGTAGAATGATGGAACCACTGTCACACTATCACTGTGAGATATACCACTGTAAACCTGTACCAATAAATCTGAACCATGCATCAACCTGTACCTCAACCCGTAATCAACCTGTACCATAAACAAGTGCATCAACCATGCACCAATCTGTAATCAACCTGTACCATAAACAAGTGCATCCAACCATGTACCAAGTATGTACCAATAATGTGTCAACTACTCATCAACTATGAATCATCAATATGTACCAACATCATCAACTATACACCTCATGTATGTGCACCAACTCATCAACTACTTG
>ML783892.1:467163-478088 GCA_009831015.1 Picea engelmannii | reverse complement strand
GACCTTTTGGGGCTTCTAGATGACATATGAGGGTCCTCCAACTTCGTAAGGCCATAACTCTCAAACCGTGAGGAGTTATGTGACATTCTACATACCACCAGAAATGGCATGACATGTACTATTCATATAGAATAGTATTATCTGAAAATATATCATAACTCATACCATTACCCATCAAACAAACTTGGATCCATTACCCAAACCTACAGTCTCCAACTTCTCATGGCCATAACTCTCTAACCATGAGGAATTATGTGATGTTCCACATACCAGCGGAAATGAAATGACAAGAACTATCCATCTAGGATATTTTCCCTGACAAAATCACTTTCCTTCATCTCATTATTCCACAATTAAGCATGGGTTCTCTTACTCCACAAAGTGTCTTCCCGTGAAGGCTTTCACCATAAGGGAACCACTTTGGAGTTCATCCATATTTACTTCTTATCAACCATGAAAAAACAATAATGAGTCATATTTACATCAAAGAATATTGGATCCATTACCCAAGCCTTTGTGCTATGGGCCTTTCTTCAAGGGTTGACATCAATGAAAAACAACCTTAATCAACACTTTGTCCAAGGTATTCATCCTCTTTTGTTCATCAATAACTTCCCAACCACTATTTCCACACTCTAATCCAAGTTACAGATCAAAATTTATTCCCATTTGAAGTTCTGCAAGCCTCATTGGGAAAAGGCCATGTGGCACCCACATGGATCCACCTCACATGTACAGTCTCCAAGTCCCTACATCCATGGTGGAAATTCCATCCACCATCCAATCCAATGACGGGGCTCGCTCCCCATTGTAAACTTAAGTAAGATGAGAGTTTGAAGTTCAGGGGTTTCATGGTGTAACTTCCTCCTTTCTCCCAGAGTGGTCAGCACCAGGATGACAACAACCCATGTCGATTGGAAACAATTTGGCAGAATAAAAGGGTGACACATGTCAAAACTACAATGAGTCCACGTCCCCCCCCCCACATGGGTGACATCAACATACCACTTCACTCCATCCTTCGACGCTTCGACGATGTTCTCAATTACCAACAGGACAAACCTCTCAGAGTGTAGCTCTGTCGAAGTATTTGATGCTATCCTTTCACTAGTCTTGATCACATGGTCAGGAAGGGTTCCGAAGGACCCCTATATCAATGACTCACAATGCTTTGTAGCTCTGACATTCAAATGTTTTGGGGTTGTGACATCTTCGCTCTCCCAAAGTGGTCAACATTGGGTTGACTATGGAATAGGTCTAACGGTTGGAATAGATCTCGAAGCTCCTCAGATATATGGTCTGCATCACATCGTGACTCTGGTATTTGAGAGTTTTGTGATGCAAAATCCTCTTTTCTTATAGAGTTAGTTAGCGCAAGACTGACTATATCATAGATATGACGGTTATAATAGTTCCTGGGCATCCTCAGATCTACGACCCAAATTAACTTCGGTCTTCAAAACTTCAAAGGATCCATCTGCCTTACAACGAATACCAAAATTTTCTAAACTTGTGAAGACTGAAGGAGTTAAGGAATTAACACCTGCGCTCCTCCAAATCCAATGTCGTGACAAACTTTGGATCCTCCTGAACAAATCTTGTCTACTCATATTCCAAACGAAAGGATCTTCCATTTCGAGACTCAAATCTCACTATCCTTCTTGAGATTTGTCAGTTCTGAAAGACTTAGGCACTGACATGCACTTTGCACTCTTTCTCCTGAGCTTAACAGATTCCGTCTCCCAGGAGAATCAAAATAGCTGGGAATATTGACATGCATACATGAAATTATGCCTAAGGTTGATGAACTCACAGTTCATTTGCTTAAACTTGAGCCACTACAGGGCTCGAGCATTTACGTGTACAAACCATATAGTTCTTTACTTTCTTAAATACACAATCAAACAAAAGATAAGGGAACATAGTCTAACCATCAAGAAACATGCACATCCCTAAAACATTCACATGATATCCAACTTTATTTTACAGTTACATATCAAATATACAAGGTATGAAAATACTTATCTATTTCATATTGTAGCCAACAAATTGACTGTGGGTGTGCGCCTTTCCACCCAACCATAGGCTCAGTGGCATTCACTCTTAGCACTCTGGCCACCCTCGTGCCAAGCCATGATATCACTAGGGAACTTTCATAGTTTCTCAGGGATTTCTTCTCTGTCACGGTCTCTGCGAGGTTTATCATATGCCTCCTTAACATCAATATCGTAGTCTCCTACTCAACTCGTGCTCTCCTGTAAGTTCTCAGAAATATTTTCTCTTATTCTCTCCAGTAACCAGAACAACTTATCAAGCTTTCAGTTCCTCTTCTCAACTGGAGAGCCTCACACTCTCTCTCTTCCCATGTGTCTTCTCTCGTCTCCCTTCACCTGTATTCCCCCTCACCTTTTTCCTCCTTGGGAAGGTTATGTGTGATCAGAATCTGGACCAGGGGTCAAAATTTTGCTCAAAAATAAAAGTTCTTGGAATTGCCTCAAAACAAACAGGTGCATAGCCCTCATCATCACGAACCCAATGCAACTCTAATGGGTTCAAACGAACATCGGATGAGTGAGATATCACGATCTGTTCGATTCGCCAAACAGGGAAATTTTTTTGCTTACTGTACAGTTTGTACAGTCCGTACAGCTGACGTGGCAGGGGACGTACAACTGATGTGGCACATCCATACGCTCAGGTGGTAGTTGATGATGTGGCAATCAGTTATTGGTATATGTTGACGAATCTTGTTTCGACACGTGGCATCATTGTAGCAAATGGTTTGGTGCCACATGGCCCAAGCGTGAGCTGCCACATGGCACCTTTGTAATTTGGTTGTTAGTTCAAAATTTTTATGGAGTCCATGGGATTCGAACCCCGGACCTCCACCTACATCCAACGTCTTGGGAAAGTCCTCCCAACCGGCATGCCACCACTTGTGTCTTGTTATATATATGAGTTTATATATATTTAAATTCGCATTGTTTTATTGTTGGCGCAGGGGTCCGGGCTGGGGCTTAGCTCCAACCCCCGGTTTCTATACGCGCCATGTGACCACTATATAAAATGAATGCGGGGTTTGGTTTTTGAAACGGTTATAACACCAATGCACCCGCCACTTGTCACATTTGCATGTGCCCGTGGCATTGGGGCCTTTTTCTTTTATGCGCAGTCACATGGACCATATGCCCAACGACCTATGCGGTTATGGGGCTTAATTCTGTTAACCGTTCTATAGTTTCACCCACTTTTCAATTATGTGCATGGTGCTAGGTTTTATCACGAGATTGAGCACAGAGGCTAGGTTGGACGCACAAAGGTGCATTTTGGCGAACCAGAGACAACAAGATTGAAGGAGGAAAATGGCAGGAGGCCTATCTTCTTCATTTTTTGGCCAAATGAGGTGCCGAAAAAGCCCAGCTAGGGGTTTTTGGATGTGATGAATCCATTGGAACTGTTTTCAAAGGCATTTGAAGACTTCTTTTGTAGGTTTTTCACCATTGAACTTTCAGAGAGATCTAGGGAGCTTGAAGCCCTCATTGATTGAGGCCATGCTCAGATGAGCCCAAGTCTGTTTTCTGTGACTGAATAGTCATTTTTGGCTAATTGTTATGCTTTGAACACATTGGGATAGGTTTCAGATCCATTTGAAGACTTTTACAGGTGTTGTTTCCACAAGGAATCTCAGGGAAGCTCAAGGCCACATGTAGAAGAGGTCATGCCCGGATGAGCCATGATCCGTTTTCAGAGTTCTATTAGTCATTTTTGTGGTTTTTATGTATTTTGAACCCAATGGTATAGTCTGTAAATCCATTGGAGTTGAGAAGCATCTTTTAAAAGAATCTTTGACAAACTAATCCCAGAGATCCTAGTCCATTGAAGGAGGCTCAAGGAGATGTAGCCCAGTTGGGGGTGAACTCCTTTATCATGTTGTTCTTGTTGTGAGTATTTGCTGGTTATTATTTGCTGCAAGTTATTATTTGCTGTTGTATTTATGAAAACAACATATTTAATCTTACAAATACCTCACACATAAACAGTTAAAAGAAGACGCATAAACTTGGCACATAATTTATCTTGCATAACTAAGACATTGAGCAAGGTCCTGAAAAGTTTTATTTTAATGAAATAGAGGGTGCTTGCATAGAATAACAAGTCAGCCCCCTATTTTCAGATCAGGTGGTATCAGAGCACAGTTTTTGCTCATGTGATTTCCATTGATAGCTAGAGTTTTAGCTGTTGGTATTTGTGCAAGTTTTGTGTTGAAGTTTGATATCTTGCAAGGATGGAGGAAGATTCAAACATTGATAGTTCTCATACATATTCATTATCCAAGTTCTTTGACAAAGAGATGTTGAAAGAGTTTATAACCATGAGAGATATGGTACAAGATTTGTGGAAAGATAGAGAAGAGAGCATTTCCCTTCAAGAGCAGTTGATGGCCATGAAGGAGGAGAAGCACCAGCTTCTTGAAAAGTTGCATGAGATGGAGACTCAACTCCATGAGGCAAAGGAAACCCTTACCAAGAACATGCATGAAAATGAGGTATGTAATGTTGGTTTTTCTTCAAATTCCTCTCAAGATGAATGCTTTGGTGTTTTTGAAAATCACACAAGAGGAATAGGGTCCAAGTTATTGTTAAAAATGGGCTATGAAGGTAAAGGATTAGGCAAGCATGCACAAGGCATTGTTGAGCCTATTGTTGTTGAAGAGAGGCCCAAGTATTGTGGTCTTAGATATGAAAAAAGAGATGGAGCAAATTCCAAAATTGAGGAGACAAGGGGAAAAGTTCCAAGAACAAATTTTGTTGCAAGTTCAATCCCTCAAGCATGCAAAGTATGTGTTCAATATGAATGCATATGTGTGAAACGAAAGAGTTGTGACAGCGATGGGGATAAAAAAACTATTGTTGGTCTTCAAAAGAGAGCTAGTAACTCTTCAAATTTACCTCCTCAAGAAGGCTATAAAGGTGAAAGTTCAAGAACTTTTGTTGCAAGTTCAATCCCTCCAGCATGCACAGCTTGTGTTCAAGATGAATGAAAATGTATGAAACAAGAGAGTTATGACAGCCATGCGGACAAGAACACTATTGTTGGTCTTCAAAAGAGAGTTTGGTAACTCTTCCAACTCACCTCCTCAAGAAGGCGATAAAGGTGAATGTTCAAGGTATATTTCTGCCTATCATTCAGTTGCTTATGATTATGTTAAGCATGATAAATTTGCATGTAAAAATGGAAGAAAAAATCCATGTACATATTGTGATTTATATAACCATCATGTTTCAAAATGTTGGAAAAGATTGACCACTTTCAGGAAACTTTACAAGCAAGGACAACTTGAAAAGAGGATGCAAAAGATTTGCACTCATTGCCAGAAGAGGGGTCATCTCATTGGCCAATGTTGGACATTGCATCAAACCACTCATCCACATCACAAGAGGCAGATGGATAAAGAGTCTAGTAAGAATGGAAGAGGATATTCCATCATCGATGTGAGTCAAGATGATTCACAAGAAGACGATTTTTAGCAAAAAAAATCACCATTGAGTTGGCTTGGTAAGAAATGGTTAGATTTCTTGAGCAAGTAAGGCTTGCATTTTTCTGTTGTAGATGCACATTTCAGCCTTATGCATTCATTTTTGTTGAAAGCATGACAAGTTGCAACAGTTTATCACAACTTGTATGATGCAAGTTGCATGTGAATGCAATTCATTTGAAGGCATTCTTGTTTGTTGCACAACTTCGCCAGGAGGATGTAAAAGAGGGGTATGATGCTTACTTGTTACAGCCATATATCTTTTTCATATTCATCTCTTATGTACCCACATGTTTCGGGTTTATGTACTTATGTTTGTACTTGAAGGATAGTTGAAGAGCTATGCACATACATGTGTTTTTGTGTGTGTGTAAACAGTGAACCTGGTGATAGTTCATCATGAATGACTCATGATTGTAACATGATTGTGTATCATGAATGTCGACTTGTCATTTTGGGAAGGTCGATATGTTTCAAATGAGTCTCAACTTGTGTCGATGTTGTCTTGACGACTATGTTCTGTCGATCATGTTTTTCGACTTGTGTTTAGTCGATGGTGCTTGTTGGCTTGTAAGTTGATTTTGAGTATACCAAGATGCAGGAAAATGCCATGTACTTTGATGAAGTACAAGATGCGACCGTTTGCTTGAAGAGCAAAAAGGCTTTGTTGACATCATTTTCAGTCTTGTATAAATTTGTTTTCAAGATTGATGGTTTTCTTGGTTTGTGACAAGATGTCGCAGGAAAGTTTTTGCAGCCATTGTAGAGCGAATTGTTTTGACGCCAAAGAGTTCGCAAGAGGGACTTGATTCTTAGTGGGAAGGCTGGTAGTCTTCCAAGCACAAAGAGAACAGTGGGTCAGTAGCAGCCAGAGAACAGTGGTTGAGGGACATAGCCAGTTGCAGTGCAAGGCATGTCAAGGTATCCAGGTGATTGTCAAAAAGACTTTTCAAGTAAAATCAATTGATAGAACTTGGAAGTAGAAGAGTATTGAAGCTCAGGCAGATAATCATAATCTTTTGTGGGTCCAAAAGCCTTTCAGTGGGAAGGTGTTATCAGAATCTGGACCAGGGGTCAAAATTTTGCTCAAAAATCAAAGTTCTCGGAATTGCCTCAAAACAAACAGGTGCGTATCCCTCATCATCACGAACCCAATACAACTCAAACGGGTTCAAACGGATGTTGGATGAGTGAGATATCGCGATCTGTTCGATTAGCCAAACCGGTAAAAAGAATTGCTGACTGTACAGTCCGTACAACTGACGTGGCAGGGGCCATACAACTGACGTGGAATGTCCGTATGCTGAGGTGGCAGTTGATGATGTAGAAATCGGTTATTGGTAGATGTGGACGAATCCTATTTCGACACATGGCATCATTGTAGCAAATGGTTTGGTGCCACGTGGCCGAGGCATGGGTTGCCATGTGGCACCTTTGTAATTTAGTTGTTAGTTCAAAAATTTTATGGGGTCTGTGGGATTCGAACCCCGAACCTCCACCTACATCCAACATCTTGTAAAAGGCTGCCCAACTGGCACACCACCACTTGTGTCTTGTTATATATATGAGTTTATATATATTTAAATTCGCATTGTTTTATGGTTGGCGCGGGGGTCCGGGCTGGGGCTTAGCCCCAGCCCCCGGTTTCTATACGCGCCATGTGACCACTATATAAAATGTGCACGGGGTTTAGTTTTTGAAATGGTTATAACACCAATGCACCCGCCACTTGTCACATTTGCATGCGCTCGTGGCATTGGGGCCTTTTTCTTTTATGCGCGGTCACATGGACCATATGCCCAACGACCTATGCGGTTAAGGAGCTTAATTTCGTTAACCGTTCTACAGTTGCACCCACTTTTCGGTTATGTGCCTAGTGCTAGGTTTTAGCATGAGATTGAGTGTAGAGGCTAGGTTGGACGCACAAAGGTGCATTTTGGTGAACCAGAGACAACAAGATTGAAGGACGAAAATGGCAGGAGGCCTATCTTCTTCATTTTTTGGCCAAATGAGGAGCTGAAAAAGCCTAGCTAGGGGTTTTTGGATGTTCTAAATCCATTGGAACTATTTTCAAAGGAATTTGAAGACTTCATTTGCAGGTTTTTCACCATTGAAGTTTCAGAGAGCTCTAGGGAGCTTGAAGCCCTCATTGATTGAGGCCATGCTTAGATGAGCCCAAGTCTGTTTTCTGTGACTGAATAATCATTTTTGGCTAATTGCTATGCTATGAACACATTGGGATAGGTTTCATATCTATTTTATGACTTTTACAGGTTTTTTTCCACAATGAATCTCAGGGAAGCTCAAGGCCACATGTAGAAGAGGTCATGCTCAGATGAGCCATGATCCGTTTTCAGAGTTCTATTAGTCATTTTTGGGGTTTTTATGTATTTTGAACCCAATGGTACAGTTTGTAAATTGATTGGAGTTGAGAAACATCTTGTAAAAGAATATTTAACTAACTAATCCCATAGAGCCTAGTCGATTGAAGGAGGCTCAAGGAGATGTAGCCCAGTTGGGGGTGAACTCCTTTATCATGTTGTTCTTGTTGTGAGTGTTTGATGGTTATTATTTGCTGCAAGTTATTTTTGATATTCTATTTATGAAAAAAACATATTTAATTTTACAAAGACCTCACACATAAACAATTAAAAGAAGATGCATAAACTTGGCACATAATTTATCTTGCATAACTAAGACATTGAGCAAGGTCCTAAAAAGTTTTATTTTTATGAAATAGAGGGTGCTTGCATAGCATAACAAGTCAGCCCCCTATTTTCAGATCAATGTGTAACACACCCGACCACCCAGACTGGGTTATGCCACCGAAAATATTTCATGCTATACCATATTGTAACATCCCCAACATCCAAATGGGCTATGCCACATAAAAATTTCCGAACTATATACAAATTAAAACATATACTGTTAGGGTCCTAACCTGCACATAGGTAGAACAATATATTCAGATGTAATAAAGGTCAATATTAATAAGGCATTTCAATAAAATAGAATAAGGCGGATGTAAGAAGACCTAATAGAAGCTTCCTCTTCTAGAAGGATCTTCCTCTAGATGCTTCTTTTTAGTATAAATAGGAGTCGAGGGTATGAGAACTCTAGCTTGGAGATTATTGTAATAGAGTTTTTCTCGACTGGAGGTTGCCCCCTCAAAGAGGCCCGTGAACATTGCTCTCTGAATCAACGTGCTATTTTTGTTGTTGTTCTTATATCATTTCTGTGTTATTGTGGATATTATGCTAGTTATATTACTGTTATTCTGCCATTTCTAGCATTTTATTTATGTTCTGCATACTTTTTATATCTGGTATATTACAAGTGGTATCAGAGCACTTTCCTTGGCAAAAATTGTGGGTAATTTTTTTTCCAGGGTAGAGACGTATTCCAACGTCTTTAAGCCACAAAGATCTATCGTTACGTGCATAAACCCATGGTTGAGGGATTCATACATGCATGAAATACAAGTGGTTCTTAAGCGCACATCTGTTGGCCACCCTTTTAACCCCTGTTGGTACCCCTTCGAGTGGTAGCACATCAGTCAACAGCTGTGTATGGATCGACCCAGATTTCCTGAAGCCCTCTTTAGATAAACCGATCGGTCGCTTGACTGCTATAGTGTCACCGAGAACAACACTCGAGAAGATACTCTCTACTACCTGGGTAGTCGGGTAGTACGGCTAAGGGTACGGTCTATCCTCCTTAGTTAGTGCCCTGAGATATTGGGCCGAGTACTACTGTTTTACCCCGCATGATATCAGAGAGGTATAGCATAGGGAAAACCCTTTTCTGTAGAACCCTTGAATATCTAACCCTTGGGGATAGAAACATAAACAAATTTAAACAGACAAGATCTATTGCCGCGCGACTATGTTCGGGTTGCCAAATCACTACACATTTCTTCCTGGTTAAGCATTTGGGCATCTCACATTCATACATATCATTTTTTGGAAAACAATTTGACCCCACCCGCCCCTTTTTGGTTCCCTCGTCCTCATGGCCCATACCCGTAGCCAAGACTTGGAAGCTTGCTTCAATACCTTGCAATCTAGTCTCACCGAGACCCAACAAGAAGTGAAACACCTCAGTGCCAATGTTGCCACCATCAATACAACCATGCAGTCCTCAATGAAGGAAATCAAACAAGAACTGACCACCCATCTTGAATCTGTCTTTTTGTCACTCTCCACCAGGCTTCATATCTCTATAGGTGACCCTTCCTCTGATGCACCTCTAAAGACTGAAGGTGAAAATTCCTCTCATTCCCATAACTTTCAACACCATCACTTTCAATGTGACCTATGCCTTCCGCGGGTGGATGTGACCATATTTGATGGCTCAGACCCCACTGGTTGGGTAACCCAAATGGAACATTATTTCTCTTTATATGACATTACTGATGATTTGGCCAAACTCCGGTATGGTGTTCTCCATCTAGATCAAGAACGTTGGCAATGGTGGCAATGGAGAAAAAATTCTCATCAAGGGTATATTGCTTGGACACACTTTGTGGAAGAGATTTATGAATGCTTTGACACTGACACCAACCATTTGGGCCGTTTGAAAAAGTTGAAACAATCAGGAATAGTGGAAGACTTTATAACTGCCTTTGAGCACTTGGATTTTCAGACAGAGGGCATGTCTGATGCTTTTTTCCGAGAGCGTTTTATTAGTGGCCTCAAGGATGAGATTTGGGCCCATGTCCTCATGGCTCGGCCTCAGAGTTGGGTGGAGGCTACTAACAAATATAAAGAAGCACAACAGGTTGTATCTTCTCAAAACCAAAAACCCTCCTTTATCCCTCGCCCTAAACCAGTAAATCCCACTACTCCCTCCACTCCACTAAACATCCAAAAATTGACCCGGGCTGAAATGGTTGCATGCTAACTCAAAGGCCTTTGTTATAACTATGATGAAAAATATTTCTCGGGCCACAAGTGTAAAGAAAAAAATATTTTTATGGCCATCTCCGAGGATATCTCGGAAGAGGATGTAAAAACTCCCTTTGTGTCTGAGTCACCTGAATCCACTGACATAACCACTCCCTCATACCCTCCTAAAGTAGAACCAGTCATTTCCCTCAATGCTCTCACTGGCTTCTCCGCTCCCCAAACCCTCAAGTTAATCGGTTACATCAAGCATAAGAAGGTCATCATTTTGGTTGATAGTGGCAAGACCCATAATTTTATTCATCGCCGCATTGCCCAAGAAACTCATTGCTACATCCAATGCGTCAATAATTTCCAAATCATGATTTCCAATGGTGGTTCCATGAAATGTGGAGGGCATTGTGAAAATGTGCATCTCCAAATTGGTGACTACCACCTGAAATCACATATGTTTGCTATCGACATGGGAGGTTGTGACATTGTGT
>ML783892.1:405294-467063 GCA_009831015.1 Picea engelmannii | reverse complement strand
AAATCATGATTTCCAATGGTGGTTCCATGAAATGTGGAGGGCATTGTGAAAATGTGCATCTCCAAATTGGTGACTACCACCTGAAATCACATATGTTTGCTATCGACATGGGAGGTTGTGACATTGTGTTGGGTGCAGACTAGCTAAGGACTTTGGGTCCCATTCTCATGGATTTTAAAGACTTAACCATGCAATTTGACCAGGAGGGTGACTAATATAAGTTCCAAGGCATCACCGCTGGTTCACTGGAGATCATTAGTTCCCATCACATGGAAAAGCTGCTCAAAAAAGATCATTCTAGTGTTATTGCCCAACTCCATGCCATATAATAAACAAAGACACCCTCGGTCTCGCAAGACCTCCAAGCCATCCTTTCTAAACATCAATTGGTCTTTTCCACTCCCCAAATACTCCCTCCTTCCCGTGGTGTTCATGATCATTCCATTCCCCTTGTACCCGGAAGCCTTCCTCCCAATATCCGCCCGTATCGTCACCCCTTTTCCCAAAAAAATAAAATTGAGAAAATGGTCCAGGAACTCCTTAATGCAGGCGTTATCTGCACTAGTATGAGCCCCTACTCTTCTCTTATGGTCATGGTCCTGAAGAAAGAAGGTTCTTGGCAAATGTGTCCTGACTTTCGTGCCCTCAACAAACTTACCATCAAAGACAAATTCCCCATTCCTGTCATTGATGACCTCCTGGATGAATTGAGTGGAACCCAATTCTTCACTAAACTTGATCTTAGTTCAGGCTACCAATAGATATGTATGAAAGAGGAAGACATTCCCAAGACTTCCTTTTGAACTCATGAGGTCCACTATGAGTTTTTGGTCATGCCCTTTGGCTTGTGTAATGCCCCCTCCACCTTCCAAAGCCTCATGAATCATGTCTTTCATCCTTTTCTCCACCATTTTGTCTTAGTTTTCTTTGATGATATCCTCATCTATAGATAAACCTGGAAAGATCATATTGCTCATGTGGATCGAGTTCTCCATCTACTCTCTCAGCACCAACTTTTCCTGAAATAGTCTAAATGTGCTTTTGGCAGCTCATAAGTAGAATACTTGGGTCATTTGGTTGGAAAATATGGTGTCAAGGTGGATCCTAAAAGGATTGAAGCTATGCAAAACTGGCCTCACCCAAAGACTCTTAAGAGCTTGTGTGGCTTTCAGGGATTAATAGGGTATTATCGCAAGTTGTTTAAGAATTATGGGAAGATTGCATCACCTCTCACTGCTCTCCTAAAGAAGAACTCTTTCAATTGGACTCCCGCCGCTGCTCAAGCTTTTCAAACCTTGAAGATGGCCATGTGCACCACTCCAGTCCTCGCCCTTCCTGATTTCACAAAGACCTTTGTGTTGGAATGTGATGCCTCAAGGAAAGGAATTAGTGCTGTCCTTATGCAAGAGGGTCAACCTTTGGCCTTTACCAGCAAGCAACTATCTGAAAGAAATATGGAAAAATCTTTCTATGAAAAGGAAATGTTATCTATTGTACATTCCATTGATCTGTGGCACCCTTATCTATTGGGGAAACATTTCCAAATTAAAATAGACCATCAAAGCCTCAAGTATTTTATGGAACAACACATTTCCTCCCTAGAACAACAAAAATGGGTGGCTAAACTCTTTGGATATGAATATGAGATCATTTACAAGAAAGGAAAAGACAATGTGGTTGCGGATGCACTGTCTCGAAAATATGAAGATGAAGGATCCCTTTTTTCTCTTTCATTCATTGTACCAGATTGGCTCCAAGCCGTTCGCCATGAATGGCTACAAGATCCCAAAAGTTCGCAGTTGATCCACCAATTGTAGTCCAATGCTCCAACTTCCCCAGGGTACTCTTGGCTCCATGATGAACTTCAATACAAAGGTTGTTTGTATTTAAGTAGACAATCAAAGCTTAAATCCACGGTACTTTTTGAGCTTCATGCTACACCGACAGCAGGGCACTCTGGGTTCACCAAAACCTATGACAGGGTCAAATGTTCCTTTTTTCTGGGATGGTATGAAATAGGACATTTGTAATTTTGTAGCTGAATGTGATGTGTGTCAATGCAACAAGGGAGAAACAATAAAATCTTTGGGCACACTACAACCGCTCCCTATTCCACCTGCTATTTGGAAGGATATCTCTATGGATTTTATTACCGACTTACCCAAATCAAGAAATAAATTCATCATCATGGTGGTCATTGATTGCCTTTCCAAGTATGCTCATTTCTACGCCCTTCAACACCCGTTTACAACATCCACGGTGGCTCAAATCTTCATGGACCATGTATTCAAGATTCATGGCATGCCACACTCTATTGTTTATGATCATGACCCAACCATCACAAGCAATTGTTGGCAAAAACTATTCAAGATACAAGGCACCGAATTGCATCTCAACACAACTTATCATCCCTAGACTGATGGACAAACGAAAGTTGTCAACAACTGTTTGGAAACATATTTGAGGTGTTTTTCCTTAGAAAATCAAAATCAATGGGCTCAATGGTTACCCCTAGCTGAATGGTGGTACAACACTTCATATCATATAGCTACACGCATGACTCCTTTTGAAGTGGTATATGGATAGAAGCCACCTTCAGTTCTCTCATACTTACCAGGTGCCTTGAAGGTCCAGGCAGTTGACCTAACACTTACATATTGAGAGGCTATTCTCCATACCCTCAAAGAGAATTTGGTCATGGCACAAAATCACATGAAGAAACAAGCAAATCAAGGTCGTTCTGAACATCAATTTATAGAAGGGGATCAGGTGTTTCTTCGACTGCAACCTTACAAGCAAACTTCCCTCAAGGTCGCGCATTGTCAGAAGCTAGTGCCCAAGTTTTATGGTCCTTATACCATTCTCAAGCATGTGGGACAAGTAGCCTATCAGTTAGCTTTGCCCAGCCATTCGAAGCTACAACCTATTTTTCATGTTTCATGCTTAAAGAAGGTGATTGGAGCTAAGTGCCAAATTCAAACCAACCTTCAAGAGTTAGCTGAAGAAGGATCCATTTGGCTACATCCAGAAGAAGTTTTGGACCAGCGTGAGCATCGCCTACATCATAGAACCATCAAGGAAGTAATAGTCCAGTGGAAAGATACAACTCCAGCATATGCCACTTGGGAATCAACGACCATTCTGCAACAATTTCCTCATCTCAAGCCTTGAGGACAAGGTTGTTTTTAAGGGGGAGGACATGTTAGGGTCCTAACCCACACATAGGTAGATAAATATATTCGGATGTAATAAAGGTCAATATTAATAAGGCCTTTCAATAAAATATAATAAGGTGGGTGTAAGAAGACCTAATAGAAGCTTCCGCTTCTAGAAGGATCTTCCTCTAGATGCTTCTTTTTAGTATAAATAGGAGTCGAGGGTATGAGAACCCTAGCTCAGAGATTGTTGTAATAGAACACTGCTCGACTGGAGGTTTCCCCCTCGAAGAGGCCCGTGAACATTTCTCTCTGAATCAAAGTGCTATTTCTATTGTTGTTCTTATATCATTTATGTGTTATTGTGGAGATTATGTTGGTTATATTACTGTTATTCTGCTATTTCTAGCATTTTATTTATGTTTTGCATAATTTTTATATCTGGTATATTACATATACACATAGAAAATATTGTGGAATTATATACATAAAACTTAAAACAGGTGAATACATTCTGCAAATTCATAGATTCATACAAAATAATAATAAAAATACACATGCAACACACACAGGAAAAAACCCATAAAAATAAACACATACATAATAATGCAACATGTAATTTAAGGAAAAATGGACACTTATCTTGTAAAAATGTCACCAACTGTGTGTAGACCTTCCACAAACCTCCCAGCCTTAGACCACACTACTCATCACTCTCAACAGTGGGTCACCCCTGAGCTAGGACTAAACTCCACCCAGGTAAAGAGATTCCTCACCAGGATGATGTATCTTAGACAATAGGAAAAAATTCCTCACAGGTGCCAACTCAAACTAACAACCTATAGTCCCTCATTCCCCACATGCCTATCCCACCCCAATAAGTGTGCCCCTTCTCTTCTCAACATTCCTTTGGCTTCCTTACTTCCTTTCCTGGGCTTCAACAATAGGCTGGACAGGAAGTCTCAGATCCATGTAGCTGCATTTTGGCACCTTTGGGAAATCAATTCCCAACAATTCTCTCACCCAAAGAGAAATTTCTCATGAGCCTGACAACCCGCCTCTTCAGTATCCCACTAGCCTGACAACTTTCCTCTTTAGTCCAGCTCCCAAGCTAACCAGGTACAAATATAGGTACTGGTACGAGTATGGGTACGGGTACAGGTACAATGATAGTAACAAAAAGGTACCTAGGACATCTGAATGAGTGAGTGAATGATGATGGAAAAATGAATGAATCGCTAAATGAACTAAGTCCAAACTATATGTATGCATGTTCCCAACTTGACACTTGTCATTTTGAGAACTACTTTGGTCCACTTGTCCCCATCCTTAGAACTTAGGATAAAATAATTATCCATGCTTTATACTTTAAGGAATATTAATATAATATTCCTTTTTGGCTTAAGCTCCCTAGCTTAGCCCTTTTCCTTAAATTTTATCCCCCCCCCCCCTTTCCCTAACTAGTGGAGTTTAGTCCCCCATACTCTTTTATCGTGGTCGGTCTACACAGAACGTTGTATTATATTAATGACGAGACATATACAAAAATAGTCTCATTGGCCTTTAACATCTAGGATCTTTGGCCTAATTCCACACATAAGCCTCCTAGCTTATAATAACTAGCTCACCAGCCTATAAAACACAACATATACACAAAAGGATCTCTATCCTCAAAATCACACGCACTTAAGTTTGTTGCGCACGGTATCCTAGAATGTGCATACTTCATCGTTTTAGCACGCAGTACATGTGCGCACTATACCATGGAAGTTGCATGCAAAATTATATCAATAACTCACCAACTTATAATCATTTTTACATTTAAATTTACAATTTGGGGTTCAACTTAGGGTTATTACATTCCCCTCCCCTTATTTATGCATTGTCCTCAATGCATTATATACCATGTACCATTCAAATTATTTGAAAATCTCCAAGATTTAGCTATTGGAAGTTTCATATCCATCTAGTGCTTTACTTTCTAGCACCAATTTTGGTATTCATACTACATATGGAAATCAATTGCTCTATTCTATAGAGATTCTTTAAGGAATAATTCATCTCATTGTTCCATTTGACACACCCTCCTTATGGAAACTACCATGCCATAAGAATCCTTGGGTTTCCTCCTCCTTGATTCACTCACCCTTCCAGGATCAAGCATCCCTTCACTGCTACACAATGCTTCAATGATCAATCTTGCTAAGGATTTCACACACAAGAAGAGCACTAACCCATTACCAGAACCCCACCAAGGTTCTACAATTATAGGGATTTAGTGTCCTCAACAATAGTTGTTCTTTCCCAAAATTCCAACTTTAATCAAGATTATCTCATCTGCATCATACACATGCAGTTATCATGAGAGAAAATTATAAAAATTCCATTTTAGAAATCAAATTATTTTCAGAAGGAATTTGACTTTTCCCAAAATATGAAATTCTATTTCATAAGCTTTTTTTTCATTGTTGTTGCATTGATAGGATCTAGTCTTCCTTCTAGCTTTCAACAAGCACCACACCGAATACCATTTTTCCTGCAATTATTCTATCTTTCATACAACCGACAAACTGTCAGTATTTCATGTACATCATATTTTAATTGCAATATGTACAAAAACCTTATGCAATGATCTTAGAATTGCCTACACCTAGCAATCCAATCACAATTACTAAACAATTTATTAGATAGAATGACTCATCATTCTATGCATATGCTTGTTCATAATTAATAACAATAAGTTCATTATTTCAATTTTCTGAAGAAATTTTTTTCTATAGTCACTATTCCTGTGACTACTTGACTTGCAACTTTCTTGTTGCAATGTCTAAAAATTCTTGAAATGTTCTCAACTCCATGAGTTAGCAACATTTCAGCCATTAGTATAATTATTTCCATTCAAAACAAATATACACGCACTCATAAAATGCATTCAACAAATGCATTTAAGTATACAATTCTATTGTGTATGAGTTCAAGTCCACCACTTACTAGACATGAGTGCAAATCTCAATGCCTATTTATTCAATGCACCTTTGCATTGATTTTCAGAATGATATTTATCTAAGTCATGTATCTCACCATCCATAAATTGGAAATTTGGCCAATATCTTGACACATTCTCCACACACCTCATATTGTCTTCTTGATTATTTGGATGCCTTCTTTTTCGACCCGAACACTATACCAAGAATATAATTTTGTGGTGTTCATTAGTGTTAGAAAAAATATTGTATTCCAAGTTTTTTCTTAAAAGTAGGAATCTCATTAGGTCTTTGTGTGGTACATAACCTTTCTATATCCATACCTTGCCATATCCAACTATTTCCTAGTCTCATACATGACTAGCTTTCATGGAATCACTCCTATAACAAGTTCTTATCTTTTATTTATTTGTTTATTACCTCATAACCAAATTAACATGACATGATACTATGTCAGTGTGTGCATTCAAAAGCTAAAAAGCTTTGATAACTATAACAAGCCTCTAGCCTTTACCACACCTAGTGGTAACTTATCCCTGTTAATGCACTTAAACCATACCATACTACGTATTATAAAAATTCAATTTGGGGAAATTCTTACCTGAATTTTTCTTTGATAATGATGCAACATAATTTCAAAAGAGAAATACTTACTTTCATGGATTCCATTAAACAAATTCAATGCTACCTGATTAGTTGATGACAGTAGAAGCTCTCATGCCTCTTTATCAGTCCTATAATCAACATTCCAACTTTTTTTTTCTTCCTTCCATATGCAAAAACACTATCAACAACACTTGCAAACATGTAAGAATTCTCTTTTTATGGTTGTCCCAACAATCCATAACATACTTGCTGCTACAATAATTGCAACAAATTCTTTCACCCTGTATCACTTTTCCTTGTTTATCCCAAAAGTCTTCAATTCTTCTAGATTCCTGAATCTTCATGTTCTCTTCACAGTAACCACTATGCATGATTATTTCTGACCTGAGAAATTTCTAGCCAAATCACTCTTGGATGCCTTTTCTTTTCCATCCAAATACTAAACTGATATTAACCTTCAAATTTTATCTATTTCCTAGATCCATCTATCCCAACTCATACTTGGATGAATTATAATTACAATCATGTTGTCTTATAGAATTTGGATCTTCAACATCCATTTACTTTTCAGATTGAACTACTCCATCTCTTTCATGTCTGAATACTTTAGTATTTGAGTTTTTCTTGCACTCTTCTCTTCTCCTTGCCAACTAGCCTCAAACTTGGCTTACATAGCCAATCTCTATCATACTGTAAGGATGGACATATGTCTCCTTCTCTATCTGCATAGAAGTAATTAAAAGTAGTTAATGCTGCTTTTAATTTACCATCATAATTTCAAGTGATACTTCCACCCCCTATAAATGTCACTCATTTCTCTATGCCACTTAAGATGGATTCTTCTCAGGAACCATATATTTTGCATTCAAAACCATGTATATAACCATTTTCTTCTTCATGGTTCCTTACTGACTCTGTATAGATATTCATTTCACTTTTAAGTCTTTCTTTGCTTTGACATCTCCATGCTATTGTGGAAATATCTTCAATACCTTTGGACTGCATCAACACTCCTCTACTATTCTTGCTTTGCATCCTGAAGTGTTGTCCTGCATTTCCATTAGCTTGATATCTACCTCATGATTTCTTCTTCCATTATCCTAGGATGTTCATGGACTTTCAACTACATATTATGCTGATATTAATTTTCATCATTCCACTATTATTTGGATCCCTTTGATCCAACACTTACATGAACCAATTATAATTCCAGTTATGTTTTCTGAGTAACCTTGGATATTTAACACCAAATTCATTATTGAGGTACTTGATTTATCCCTTCCTTATATTAACATATCAACACTTGGATTTGCTTTATGACTATTACTTTCTCCTGTTTTGACCAATCTGATTTCAGCCTGCCTTGCATAATCCACTTCCATCAATCCATATTGATGCACATATATCTCAACCGACACTCCTTACTTACACGCAACTTCATTTCTTTACCCTTGAAGTGATGTCCCTCCTACCATGCTTCCATTGCACACTTTGATAAACACAAGGGAATCACTACTCTAAAATTGCATAGCTAGTCCCTGGATATGATGCATTCTTTATCCATATATTCATCAAGCCTCTTTCTTTATCTGATTACTATCATTCTGATAATCAATTCCTTTTATAATAGATTTGATTCCAACATATTGCTTAATTTGTATATCGATTTCTTGGGAGTGAATGTACTTTCACTAACTCATTCACTACATGATCTATTCCTTTGCCTAGATTCCATTGATTACTTGATTAACATGAGTGGACTTCCTATAGTAGCTTCCCAAGACTTCATGGTAGCATTGAGATCCATACCTTAACATTTTGTAGTCTTGACTTTTAATCATCTTATGAAAGATTTTTGTCATAGCACTCTTTCCCTGAGTACCTCTTATTATATTTAACTAAATTTCAACCTTCTCACCTCTTAAGAACTAAAAGTTTTTAACTCTGCAAAAATGTGCATCCAACAAAATTTGTTAGGCTAAATAATTTAACAAATTTATGAAGTTATGTACAATTGTGTTCCAATAATGCATCATAATTCCTTATTCTAATCTCTTGTGAAAATTATCTGCCCAAATAATTTTCTAGGTGGATAATTAGACTCCTCTATCTAAGTCTTTTCTAATGATTGATCCCTTGCTCAGTTCCAAGTCTTGAGCAAAACGTTATGGTCATTTGAAAATTGTCCATTAATTTCTCTGTTCACTCTTCAACTTGATGCAATTCTTCACTGTACTTATGTATTTTTGCACCTAATCCATTGGATGTTTAGTAGGATCTCAATTGGGTTTCTTCATATACATATTTTGGATAGTCTATCAAAATTTCACCTCTTTTTGGGTTCTGGGATGCTAGTTACAACCTGTTGAAGTTATAGGCCAATTAGTGTTTTTGGTCTGGAACGCTACATGTACCTTTTGTTCCGTCTTAAACATTTTTAACATGCCTAGAATTTTAATTCAACTCCAGGAATGTTTTCTATGGTCCAATAGCTTTCCATATATTTCTCCTATGCCTCAATCTGATTCCAAAGAAAAATGTTATGACCCTTTGAAGTTAGTTGGGTCTTAAAATTTACCCTCCGCTGTTTGTCTTGTAACTTCCTCATAAAAGATTCGTTTGACGAACGATTTACACCATTAGAAAGCTCTCTCTGGGATCTTTCATTTGAGCTATAGAGACATAGTGTACCTTGGTACACTTTGTTCTCGGGGATTTTTAGTAGCTAAAAATGTTGTTTAGGGCCTTGAAAACGCACTGCAAAATGATGACCTTCAAAGAATATAAAATGTTGTAGAAAATGACTAGTTTTCTACTATTATACACCATCCAAACGACTTCGTGCACACAAATTTGAACATGTACACCCATATTTATCATGCCTAGCAATTGCATAAGGTAGCACATGGTTCGTGCACCTATAACCAATGTGGATCACTTCTCTGTTGCATCAATAACTGGTGCACACTACTTTTGTGTCGCACGCCAATATGCATTGCGCACAATTTTGGTTCATGAACTAATACCTATTGTGCACAATTTTTGTGCCACACACTAATATTCTGCATGCATTTTACTCTATGAGCTGCACCATGTCAAAGTTTATTACACCCCCACCGCACACTAGTACTTCGTGCACACCATTAATTAAATTGTCGTGCGACAACATATACCCACATTGCATGCGCACCAACAAAATTCCTCTGTGCTTTGCCAATACTATGCACACCATACGCACTAATATTATAAGTGCACACACCCAATTTGCACCATGCAATTCTAAATTTAGTGCACACACCCACGCACTGTTATTTTTCACACATTACCACTTTGCACCGTACAACGCCAAATTTAAGTGCGCACTCCCGCGTGCCAATATTTCTCGCGCAATGCCAAATTTAAGTGCGCACACCTACGTGCCAATATTTCCCATGCATTTCCACTCTGCACCGTGCAATGCAAAATTTAAGTGCGCACACTCATGCACCGATATTTTCTGTGAATTGCCACTCTGCACTGCACAACGCCAAATTTAACTGCACACACCCGCGCACCAATATTTTTTGTGCATTTTCACTCTGCACTGTGCAATGCCAAATTTAGGTGTGCAGACCCGCACATCAATATTTTCCACGCATTACAAGTTTTTCACTGCACATCATGAATTTTTAGTGTGCACACTTGTACACATTAATTTTTATGCACATCAATTCCTTGTGAATTCCGCTACAGAAATTGGGGCTTTTTCCAAAATGTTTCCCAATTTTCACCATAGACATTATGCAACTATGAAATTTGTTCAATTTTACCCCGATAACACCAATTCAACCTCTACAACAACAAATCATTGTTGGTTGACACTCCTAGAACAATTTTTTTCCCAAACTCAATTCACGAATTTAGTAATCAACTAATCTCGCTCCATCTGTCATGGCTTCCTTGTAACTTCAAATTAGAGCAATTCTAGGTTTGAATTTGCTAGAACAGACATTAAATTAAGAATATCTCACTACTTGGGCAAATTTTCTCAGTTTTCCCATGAATTTAACAACAAAGATTGGGGATTTTTCCCAATTCCATGCAATTACTTCTAATTTTTACAATGAACGCTTTGTAACTTGAAATTTGGTCACTTTGAAATCAATCCTCCATGAAATTTCACTTCAATTCAACTTTCTCGTCCTATCTAGGCTCGATCTTGAAAACTAGAGCTCTGATACCATATTGTAACACACTCAGCCACTTAGGCTGGGTCATGCCACCAAATATATTTCATGCTCTGATACCATATTGTAACATCCCCAACATCCAACTGGGCTATGACACATAAAAATTTCTGAAATGTATACAAATTAAAACATATACACACATAAAATGTTGCAAAGTTTTATATATAAAACTTAAAACAGATGAATGCATTCTTCAAATTCATAGATTCATATAGAATAATAATAAAAAAACACATGCAACACACACAGGAAAAAACCCATAAAAATAAATGCATACATAATAATGTAACATGTAATTTAACACAAAATGGACACTTATCTTGTAAAAATGTCACCAACTGCGTGCAAATCTTCCATGAACCTCCCAACCTTAGACCACACTACTCATCACTCTGAGAAATGGGTCACCCCCGAGCTAGGACTAAACTCCAACCAGGTAAAGGGATTCCTCACCAGGATGATGTATCTCAGACAATAGGAAAAACTCCCTCATAGGTGCCAAATCAAACTAATAGCCTACAGTCCCTCATTCCCCACATTCTCTGCTAGCCCAAGAAGTGTGCCCCTTCTCTGCTCAACAATCCTTCAACTTCCCCACTTCCTTTCAGTGGCTTCAACAACAGGCCGAGCAAGAAGTCTCAGAGCCCTACAACTGTAGTTTGACACCTTCTGGAAATCCATTCCCAACAATTCTCTCACCCAGAGAGAAATTTCTCATGGGCCTGACAACCCACCTCTTCAGTATCCCATGGGCCTAACAACTCGCCTCTTTAGTCCATCTCCCAAGCTAACTAGGTACACATACAAGTATTGGTACTATTATGGGTATGGGTACATGTACAAAGATAGTAATATAAAGGTATCGAGGACAATTGAATGAGTGAGTGAATGATGATGGAAAAATGACCGAATCTCCAAATGAACTAAGTCTAAACTATATGTATGCATGTTCCCAACTTGGTACTTGTCATGTTGAGAGCTACTTTGGTCCACTTGTCCCCATCCTTAGAACTTAGGATAAAATAATTATCCATGCTTTATACTTTAAAGAATATTAATATAATATTCCTTTTTGGCTTAATGTAACACCCTGTTTCCCCCAGTCTGTAAATATAACTATATTGGCCAAGGACTATGGATAACTCGAAGGTGTGAATGTTTGATTTGATGGACCTTTGTATAAAAGGTCAATGAATGTAAATTATGTTATGAATATGTGTTGCATGACTGCTGGGAGGGGGATGTGCTAAAAGAGACCATGATGGATAATAAAAAGGTGGTGGAAGGGACCTGGAATGGTTGGGTTAACTTCCACCAAACCAATACCATATTGGTTTTACTTGCTCAAATACCAAAGCAACTCTCTGACCCTGAATGAATTCCCCATCAGGATGGTAGGTGGGGAGGCTCCTCAAGAGTTAATGAGGGGATGGGGGAGAACATCCCATCCGTAAATATCTCAGACCTGGCCACAGACGAGGAAACTCGGACCACAAGCAATCTTGCAAAGGGATGCAAGAAAGGAAGTGTGGGGCTGGGTAGGGGGGGAGAAAAAAATATCACAGAGAGGAACCTAAGCTCTCGAATAAGATGAAGTTCCGACCACAGGAGAAGGAGAGTAACATTTGTCCTTGAATTTCGTTGAGCTGGAGGTAAGAGATTGAATCTCATAGCATCATGGTGTAGCTTGGGGGTGGCTAGTGGTAAATCCATTTGGGGTTGCTGAGCCTACGCTTGGGTGGAAACGAGCACCCCTCTCAGCAGTCACATCACGTCCTATGAATTTGATAAGTGTTTTATGCCCTATATTTTGAATTAAATATCATTGATACACACTCATGTTTATACACTCATAAATGGTTTCTGTGTGGAAGGATTTCCTGGTGTTTTAGACTGGAAGTAATGGATGCATGTGTATACTTATATTCCATAGTTGCTTTATGTACAAAATTATTAAGTCCAGAGCATGGATTCGTTCTACCGAGAATCATCTCATCTTCTTAATTCTCGTGGTGTTCTAATTTAACCCCTCGAAAGCATCTTCCCCAGGGAATTGCATCATATCTCAAAGTCGGAGCAAGCTCCTTGGTATGGCTACCGCTACGGTAAATCCACAATTTTATCTTGCTCGGGTGTCCTAGATCCTAACTCGGTGAGTTAGGAAGGCACTTCATTCAAGTCAATAGCCTAGGGACTTCAAAACACGCTCGAGCGCTTACCCAGAAACCCGACTAAGAGTAGGGATAACTTGCCCAAGAATCATTTGAAGGTTTAGTTGACCTAGGTCTGGGAACCCTGTTCAAGAAAGAGTTAGTTTTCGAAAGCCTCAGAGCCACATAAGCTCAAATATTTGAGAGGTTGATTTTCGTTGCCCGAGTTTAGAAAGGATAGTGGATCGAGTTATCGAAAGGGAGTAGCCCTTTCATTTGGTTGACAAACAAACGATATCCTTCTGGGAGTATCCCAGGTCTGTCAGGACCAATGGATCTAGAAGAGGAGTGTAGGTGTTAATGCCTCACCCCCCCTCCCCCCCCCTTTCAACCTTCACAAGTAGTGATGGAACCGGGACCATAGATCCCAGAAACCATCGGGAGTTACCTTGACCATCGATCTTAACCCTTGTGTAGGCAAGAGAGAGGACTCGTCAAAGTACCTAAAGTCCCGATGTAATTGGAACCATCCTCCGAAAGAGGACACATGGCGAAGGATCAACGTTTCTCTGACTTGCTGAATGAAGGAAGTCAAAGGGTAGAGTTTTGTGAACTCGAAAAACCTGAAACCCCGAATTGATCTAAACCATCGGATCATAGAAGAATCATGTCCATTGATCTGGATGCGGGGATATCGAGAGTTCGGGGATCAGGCTTTAGAAAGGTAGGCATTGATTGTGTTCCAACTTCTCGAAACGTGAAGTCTCGATGAGATCGAAGAATAAGCCCCCAGTGATAGTGAATGGTCATATGAGTGGAAGGTTTAGGGAGAATCTATTATAGATCAGGATTTCGAGGATTGGAGAGTCAGAGTCGGATCACGTTCACTATCCTAATACACAAAATTGCGATATGATCACAACTATCTATTGGGGAGATAGCATAGGACCATAGATCTGATCCTTGGAAGGGAATCAGAGATCGAGAGTTACGAAGTAGGTGTTAGGGTTCAATAAGGTCCGCGGGTTAGTTAGCAAGACCCCGGTAGGGGATAAAAGAGGTGATTTGGCTCGATAGACACAAATAAAATTTTATGTTATTCATGCCCATTGTGGGGGTGTTACAAATTAGTATCAGAGCATGGTTACAAAACTCGATCTATTTGGGCTCATGGACGAGCACATTAAGAGGCGACATCTTACCTTACTCTCTTCCTAAAAAGGTTGGTTAAGACCTTATTATAGAGAGAAGGACAACTTACTGCTGCGTGTGTATGCATTTTTTTTTACGGTGTGTATGCATTTCTGAAATATGAATTATGTGTTGGTTGTGAACGGATATAATGTTGGCTAACAACAAGTTTTTTGTCTACATGCAAGTGGACGATCAACTGTGGGAAACTGCAGACGTATAGAATGGTGATGTGCCACGAAGTGGGGGATGGCTCCCATAATAGAGACAAAGAGTCTGAATAAAGGAGGGTGGTGGAAACCCCTCCAGATCTAGCTGAGACTGTGAGGAGTCTCATGGATGAACTAAAAAGATGTAAGGCCGACAATGAGAGGTTGATAAAAGAGCAAGAGAAGCAAATGGAAATTAATGCAGTCTTGTTGTAGATTTTATCTGACATAGAAATACAACTGCAACATGGACCTGACACCAGTCACGTGGACCGACGACATAAAAAGAGGAGTCAAAGTCCACTTGAGATACAAAAATGTGGTCTTTTAAGCGGCCACATTGGGAAGAGAAACTCGAGAAAGGCCCACCCCAAGGATAATGGACAAGCATCAGATGATTCCTCTGGAAAGGAAACTGGTGACTCAAAGGGATCTTCCAGTAGCAGAACTAGTCCACATTCTCAAAGGAAACAAAAGAGATGAAAGCATTCCAAAAGTCATAATCTCGAAGAATTCAAGAAGGCCAAACCACCCTCTTTCGAGGGTGAGATAAAGGGGGGAGAGGAGGCGGAGGCCTGACTACTTGGACTAAAGGAGTATTTCAGAGTCCACGACTTCTCAGAAAACTTGAAGGCTCGAGTGGCCACTTTCAACCTGAATGGAAAAGCTTCCATTTGGTGGGAAGACCTTAAGAATATGAAAGGAATTCATGAAGAAGACTTGTCTTGGGAACGGTTTGAAAAATACTTTAGGAAGAAGTATCTGTCAGAAAATTATTTCGACGAAAAGACTAAAGAGTTCTATGAAATCAAGCTGGGACAACTCACCATAGAGGAATATGCTAGCAGATTCCTTGAGTTGCTAAGGTATGTACCCTACATAAAAGAAGAAAAGGAAAAGGTGCAACGATTCATCAACGGGCTACCTAAGGACTATCAGAACAGGATTGAGTTTGATGATCCAAGGACCCTATAAGACACTATCCGAAAGGCAAGATATTGTTATGAATAGTTTGTGCCTTGACCAGAACCTTGCGAAGGCTGAAAGGAGAAGAATAGTTCGGGATTCCAGAAAAAGGGGTTTAAATCCCCAAGATTTGAAAAATATAAAAAGGATTCAAGGATAAGATTTCTGACCTGAAGTGTACACCAAAAAAATTACCGCTCCTAGAGTGGAAATAAACCTTTTGGATCAACCCCCAGAAAGACTGATAAACCAAAGAAAGAACCCTTGAAATGTTGGGGTTGTGGAGAATAACATCTACTGAGGGACTGCCCGCACCAACAACAGAACAGTGGGAGGATTTACAACATCCAAGAGGCTACCACCGTCAATGATGTGGCCAAGAGTGTGCCATGAATTTATGCAGTCGTGGATAATAAACAAGATGACCACCAAGCTTCAGTGGTGGAGATGGAAGGTATGATCACCAACCATCTAGTGTCTATTCTAATTGACCCTAGTTCAAATTTGCGTTATATAGCTCCTCAGGCTGTTGATAAGTGTAAATTAGAGCCACATAAATATGCCAAGTCATGGTTGGTATAGTTATCCATTGGCACCAAAAGAAAGGTAGCAGAGGTCATACTAGCTTGCCAATTCACCTTGGGTGGATTCCCCACCCAAGAAACCCTTAACATACTACCCCTAGGATTGTATGACCTATTGATTGGTATGGACTGGCTAGCTACATATAAAGTTAGACTGGAATATTACCATAAAACCTTAGAATGTGTAAGTGAAGGAGGAAGAAGGATAACCCTTCAAGGGATCCAGAAATCTGTCTCAGTGAGACAAATATCAACCCTTCAAATGAGAAAGTATTGTAGAAGGGGATGTCCACTATATGCAATATGGTTGTTGGAATCAGTTGCAGATGACAAACCAAACCTCGAAGACCACCCCATACTAAGAGAATATAGAGATGTGTTTCCAGAAGAGGTAACGAGTCTACCTCCGATAAGGGACATTGACTTCTCGATAGAACTTGCACTAGGAGTAGTTCCAGTATCTAGGAAACCCTATAGGATGAGCACACCTGAGCTAGTGGATCTTAAATTACAACTAAATGAAATGATGGAAAAAGGATATATCCGATCCAATGTGTCTCCATGGGGAGAACTAGTTCTGTTTGTGAGAAAGAAAGATGGTACCCTCCGACTGTGCATAGATTATAGACAGCTCAATAAGGTAACCATAAAGAACAAGTACCCATTACCCTGGATCGATGACTTATTCAATCAATTGGGAGGTGATTTCGTCTTCTCAAATATTGACTTGAGATCTCGATACCATCAAGTCCGAATCAAGGGTGAAGACATCCACAAAATCACCTTCAGGTCGAGATATGGTCACTACAAGGTTGTGGTAGTACCACTTGGATTAACCAATGCCCCTGCCACTTTTATGCGCTTGATGAACAGTGTGCTCAGCAAATTCCTAGACAAATTTGTATTAGTTTTTATTGACGATATTTTAATCTACTCCAAGAATAGAGAGGAATACGAGGAACATCTTACACTTGTGCTTCAAGTGCCAAGAGAACATCAACTCTATGCCAACTTTAGAAAATGTGACTTTTTCCAGAAGCAAATACATTAGTTGGGCCATGTCATATTAGAAGAAGGGGTAGCAGTAGACCCTGACAAGATCAGGTTTATCATGGAATGGACTACCCCAAAAGACGTTTCAGATATCAAATCCTTTATGGGCTTGGCAGGATACTATAGGAGATTTATAAAAGGATTCTCCAATATTGGTTTTCCAATCAATTCCCTCCAAAAGAGGGGAGCTAAATTCATTTGGACACAAGAATGTGAAGAAAGATTTCAATCCTTGAAATACCTTCTGATCCACACACCCGTGTTGAAGATCGTCGATCCCGAAACTGACTTCCTAGTTTGCATAGATGCTTGCAAGGAAGGGCTTGGAGGAGTCCTTATGCAAGAAGGAAGCGTAGTTTGCTATGAATCCCAAAAATTGAATGAGCACGAAGTCAACTACGTGACCCATGATCTAGAGTTGGCTCCCATAGTGCACACCTTAAAAATGTGGAGGCATTACCTCCTGGGTAGGAAATTTATACTTATGACAGACCACTATGGATTATGACACCTATTTGACCAACCAAAACTCAATGCTAGACAAGCTAGGTGGATCTCCCTCCTTAGCGATTTTGATTTTGAAATCAAACATATCAAAGGAAAGGAAAATAAGGTGGTCGATGCCCTTAGAAGAAGTATGAAAACAATTCACCTGGAAGCGGTGAGCACCTGTGAGATGAATGTCAAGGAAAGAGTCAGGAATGCACAAGAAATAGACACATTCTTCCAGATCGTGACCTTGTACCTAGAGCAAGAACCCGTAGTGTTAATGTATGAGGGATACCAGATGCTAGATGGAGGTCTACTAACTTACAGAAACAGATTATATATTCTAGATTGTGACGAGTTGAAGAGGTTCATAATGGATGAACTACATAAAAGACCTTATACTGGTCACCCATGATACCAGAAGATGATCACGACCACCAGGAAAAAATTCTATTAGCCTGGATTGAAGAAAGACATAGCTGAGTATTTATCCAAATGTATAGAATGCCAACAATTTAAAGAAGAACATTGATACCCAACAGGATTATTACAACCTCTACTAATCCCGGAATGGAAATGGGAAACCATCTCCATGAATTTCATCACTGATTACCAACATTGACTAGACAAAATGACGCCATCATGGTAGTGGTGGACATATTATGCAAGTCTGCTCATTTTATTCCTGTCGAATCTAATTGTAAGGCAATATATATTGCCAACATATTCATGAAAGAGATATTCAGACTACACGACATGCCTAAGGAAATCGTGTCTGACAGAGACACAAAATTTACTTCAAACTTTTGGAAATCCTTGATGACTGGTCTGGAGACCAAATTACTGTTTATCATAGCCTATCATCCCCAAACCGATGGACAAACAGAAAGAGTGAACCAAATATTAGAAGACATGCTAAGGATGCATGTAATGTATCAACCTAAAAAGTGGGAAGATTACCTGCCACTGATGGAATTTGCCTACAAGAACAGCTACCAAGAATCCCTGAAGATGAGTCCTTTTGAAGTCCTCTATGGTAGGACGTGCAACACTCCAGTCAGTTGGAGTAATCCTGTAAATAGAATCACTATTGGACCCGACATGTTGAAAGAAATGGAACAACAAGTGATTCAAATAAATCAAAATCTGAAGGTCCCTCAGAACAAACAAAAAAGTTACGCCGACAGAAAGAGAACTCCAAGAGAATTCAAGACGGGAGACCACATATATATCAGAGATAGGCCCAAGAATATTTCCCTAAGGATGGGATCTTGTGCCAAGCCGACACCTTGGTATTGTAGACCCTTTGAAGTTCTAGATAGAGTGGGACCTGTAGCATATAGGGTAGCACTTCCTCCCACAATAAAAGCACATAATGTTTTCCATGTTTCATTATTGAAGAAATATGTACATGATTCTAATCATATAATTGATTGGTCTCTGATCCAGGTGGAACTGGAGGAAGAATTCCTTCCAGAACCTCAATGCATACTGGACAGAAAGGAAACCCCACTCAAGAACCGAACTATTGCATAGGTCAAGGTGCAGTGGAAACATTTTGGCCCAGATGAGGCTACATGGGAAATGGAAGATGCCATGAAACATGCATATCCGATTTTGTTTACTTCTGTACATACACATCATATTGGTAGATAGAACATCAAGGACAATGTTCCTTTAAGGGGGAGGGAATTGTAACACCCTGTTTCCCCCAGTCTATAAATATAAGTATATTGTCCAAGGACTATGGTATACTTGAAGGTGTGAATGTTTGATTTGATGGACCTTTGTATAAAAGGTCGATGAATGTAAATTATGTTATGAATATGTGTTGCATTACTGTTGGGAGGGATATGTGCTAAAAGAGACCACAATGGATAATAAAAGGGTGGTGGAAGGGACCTGGAATGGTTGCGTTAACTTCCACCGAACCAATACCATACTAGTTTTACTTGCTCAAATACCAAAGCAACTCTCTGACCCTAAATGAATTCCCCGTCAGGATGGTAGGTGGGGAGGCTTCTCAATAGTTAATGAGGGGATGGGGGCGAACCGCCCATCCATAAAGCTATCAGACCTGACCATGGATGAGGACATTCTCACCACATGAAATCTTGCAAAGGGATGCAAGAAAGGAAGTGTGGGGGTGGGTAGGGGTAGAGCAGCAAAGATCACAGAGAGGAACCTAAGCTATCGAATCAGATGAATTTATGAACATAGGAGAAGGAGAGTAACCTTCATCTTCGATTATTTTTCTGTATCAGGAGAAGGAGAGCAACCTTCATCTTCGATTATTTTTCTATATCAGGAGAAGGAGAGTAACCTTCATCCTTGAATTCTGTTGAGTTGGAGGTAAGAGATTGAATCTCATACCATCATGGTCTAGCTCGGGGGTGGCTAGTGGTAAATGTGTTTGGAATCGTTGAGCCTACGGTTGGGTGGAAATGAGCACCCCTCTTAGCAGTCGCATCACGCCCTGTAAATTTGATAAGTGTTTTATGCCTTATATTTTGAATTAAATATCATGGATACACACTCATGTTTATACACTCATAAATGGTTTCTGTGTGGAAGGATTGCCTGGTGTTTTAGACTAGAAGTAATGGATGCATGTGTATACTTATATTCCATAGTTGGTTTATGTACAAAATGATTAAGTCTGGAGCATGGGTTCATTTTACTAAGAATCATCTGATCTTCTTGATTTTCGTGGTGTTCTAATTTAACACCTTGAAAGAATCTTCTGTTGGCATGTTTTACAGGCAGCGTATGCTTGTCATTGAAGGCAAGTACAATAGTGATGCGGCACCAGAATTATTTTGGGAAGACGTAGCAGAGAAATCTTGTGAAGACCAGAAGAGATAGTGCAGAGGTGCACGTAGAGTGCAGAGTATGCATGTTTGTCATTGATGGAAAAGATCACAACCAACAACACAATGATGATCGTATGGAAAGATCAGAAGCTAAATTCCATTTTGGGTATCAGAAACAAAGACTCCATTTTGGAGTTTTGGATACCGGGAGTTGGAGGAGTCAAGGAAGAAACTCACGACAGGAACTTGCAATATGCGAAACCCCGAAATCCCGAAACAGCCACATCAACTGGAGTTTCGGATACCGGGAGTTGGAGGAGTCAAGAGTTGAGACTCTTCATCACAGGAGTCCCGAAGTGACAAAATGTGAAACGCCGAAAATCCCGAAACAAGCACTTCAATCGGAGTTTCAGATACCAGGAGTTGGAGGAGTCAAGAGTCGAGACTTTTCATCACAGGAGTCCCAAAGTGCCGAAATGTGAAACGTCAAAAATCCCAAAACAGGCACATCAAGTGGAGTTTTGGATATCGGGAGTTGGAGGAGTCAAGAGTCAATATTGTTCATCACAGGAGTCCCGAAGTGTCGAAATGCGAAACGTCAAAAATCCCAAAACAAGCACATCAACCGGAGTTTCGGATACTGGGAGTTGGAGGATTCAAGTGTCAAGATAACTCTTCACCATAGGAATGCCAAAATGATGAAATGCCGAATTGAGAAATGGTGAAATAAGTGCGAGACCCATCATTTATAATCCAATGGTGCAAGTTAATCAGGAATATGATCGAAGGGATACTGTTGCTCTTTACAGTTAATCGATCAGTGGTGATTCAGTTGTTGAAGCAGTCTTTGGAGGTTCACAGTGTAACTGCTAGAAACCACTGATGGTTTTTTCCAGAGGGCTCAAAGAGACTTCTGTGTGATTGCCAGAGGAGATGAAGAGGCTCAAGGAATCTGTTATTGGAATGAAGACTGTTTGTAAAGGAAATTGACAGATGGATGAGCGTTGAAGCCTGTAATTGCAACAAAGAGGATGAGCTCGACTGTGACATAGAAGACAAAGAGTCTCGACTATTGGAGAGGCTAAGGAATATTAGCATAACACCCAGTGATGATGGACACATGGGTTGAACAACCAAACAAGCTGAAGAGTTGCAATGATGATCAGGCAGAGCACTCGACATGAAGAGCATGCAGAAGCATTGCGCACAGGGGATGCACAAGGTGAACAACGACTATAAGAAGGCAGAAGAAATAAGAGATGGGGGCTATTGTTGAGAGGGATTTAGGAGTGTAGAAGGAGGAGTGTGCAACAACTAAAATATAGAGAAGAGGAATGGTGCATTGAATGGACATGGCGCACAAAGCATATAAGGCAGAAGCACAAAAAACGAAAGGCATGTGTCCAGCAAGAGAGTGAGACACTAAAGGAAGGCTGAGGTGCTCTTGTAGAGAAAAACAGAAGATCAAAAATCACAAGAAGATGCAGACAGGGAGACACTGATACAGAAGAGCAGAGAAACATAGCAAAACAGTGATAAGCCTGGTAAGACAATGATAAATATTGTATCATTGTGATAAATTTATATATATCAAACTTTATATTTCAGGGTGGAAGGGAGGTTCTAGGGAGGACTGTTGTCCTCAAAGGTTCAAGTGGGTGCTTGAACACAGGGATTTGTAGCTTCCATCTAGTTGCATCCAGAGAAACCAGGGTGGCAGGGTGGTGCAAGGGAGAAATGTTGTTCTCTGTTATACAGGTTGGTGCCTGTGTGACTGGAAGTTGGTGCTTCCATTCAGTTGGTGATGGAACACTTAGGTAGTTGTTACTTCCTTCTAGTGGGTGCTAGAGAAACCAGAGAGTTGGTGCTAGAGAAACTAGGGAGTTGGTGCTTCCTTCTAGTAGGTGCTAGAGAAAATAGAGAGTTGGTGCTCTCAGCAAGTTGCAGCTTGCAAAACAAAGGTTGTAGCCTCATTATGAGTTGGTGCTCATAAGTATGATAATGTACAGAATGTAAAGATTACTTATCATATAAAGAAGAAGAGGTTTTTACCCTTTATGGTTTTCCTCAAGAAATATCTGTCTCTGTATATTTCATATATGTGAATGATGCCGAATGTTCTATTGCTTACTTCCCTGCATTATTGTGATTGTCATTCAGTTCTTTGCAAAGAGTTTAAAATAAGCATAATTGTTTAAGCTCAGTAACAACTGATTCACCCCCCCCTCTCAGTTTTACAACATCTTGCCCATAGAATTGCATCATATCTTAGAGTCGAAGCAATATCCTTGGTATGGCTACCACTACAGTAAATCCAAAAGTTTACCTTGCCCCGGTGTCCTAGCTCGTAACTCGGTGAGTTAGGAAGGCACTTCATTCAGGTCAATAGCCTAGGGACTTCGAAACATGCCCAATATCTTACCTAGAAACTTGATTAAGAGTAGGGATAACTTGGCCAAGAATCATTTGAAGGTTCAATTGAAGTGGTTCTGGGAACCCTGGGCAAGAAAGAGTTAGTTTTCGAAAGCCTCGGAGCCACAAAAGCTCGAAGCTATGAGAGGTTGATTTTCGTTTCCTGAGTTCAGTAAGGATAGCGGATCGAGTTATCAAAAGGTAGTACCCCTTTATTTTGGTAGAAGAACAAACAAGATCCTTCCGGGAGTATCCTAGGTCCTTCAGGACCAATGGATCTAGAAGAGGAGTGTAGGCGTTAACGCCTCGCCCCCCCCCTTAAGCCTTTGTAAGTAGCGATGGTACCGAGACCGTGGATCTTAGGAACCACTGGGAGTTACCTTGACCGTTGATTTTAACCCTTGTGTAGGTGGTAGAGAGGACTCGTCAAAGTCCTGAAAGTCCCGATGTAATCAGAACCGTCCACCAACAGAGGACACGTGGCAAATAATCAACATTTTTCTAACTCCCTGAATGAAGGAAGTCAAAGGGTAGAGTTTTGTGAACTCGCAAAACCTGAAACCCTGATTTGATCTAAACTGTCGGATCACAAAAGAATCATGTCCATTGATCTGGATGCGGGGATATCGAGAGTTCAGGGATCGAGATTTATAAAGGTATGCATTGGTTGTGTTCCAACTTCGCAAAACACGAAGTCCCGACGAGCTCGAAAAATAATCCCCCGGTTGTAGCGAATGGTCATATGAGCGGAAGGTTTAGGGAGGAGCTACTAGAGATCGAGATTTCAGGGAATGAAGAGTCAGAGCCAGCTCACGTTCACTATCCCGATACATAAAATCGTGATACGATCACAGTCGTCTATCAGAGAGATAACATAGGACCATAGATATGATCCTTAGAAGGGAATCAGAGATCGGGGGTTACGAAGTAGGGGTCAAGGTTCAATAAGATCCATGGATTAGTTAGCATGACCCTCATAGGGGATAAAAGAGATGATTTGGCTCAATAGACATGAATAAATTTTTATTTTATTCACGCCCATCGTGGGGTTGTTACACTTAAGCTCCCTAGCTTAACCCCTTTCCTTAACTTTTAGCACCCCCCTTTCCCTAACTAGTTGAGTTTAGTCCCCCATACTCTTTTATCATGGTCGGTCTACATGCAACGATGTATTATATTAATGATGAGACATATAAAAAAATAGGCTCACTGGCCTTTAGCATCTAGGCTCTCTGGCATAATTCCTCACATAAGACTCATCGATTATAATAACTGGCTCACCAGCCTATAAAACACAACATATACACAAAAGACTCTCTGGCCTCAAAATCGCGCGCACTTAAGTTTGTTGCGCACAGTATCCTGGAATGTGCACACTTCATCATTTTAGGTTGCAGTACATGTGTGCACTATACCATGGAAGGTGCATGCAAAATTATATCAATAACTCACCAAATTATAAACATGTTTAAATTTACATTTACAATTTGGGGTCCAGCCTAGGGGTATTATAGTTAGCCCAAGAAGAAGTTAAAGAAACCAACAAATGGTTCTGTTTCTGGTTGGAACTGCATAGGATTGAGTGGATGGGATCCATCGAAGAAACGAGCGGAGGATGAAAGTATAGAAGGGAATGTTCAGGCCATGGAATCCAACAAAAGAAAAGATTGAAAGATAGTTAAAAACAAAGGAACTTGATTTTTCATAGGACAACAAAATCCCTAAGTTGACACTGCGCAAATATCTCGACAAATACGTGTTTAGCGACTTGCATGAGGTATTTTTCTGTGATTTCCTACATTTGTTGCAGGAGTGGTTATTGAGGTTAAAGGACAGTGACCCTACAAATCGAATTAGACATCTAGATTGGAATCTTGTGGATATCGTGCAGTTACAGGAAGTTAATAACAAATTTACACGTGCAATAGATTTCTGGTTAGACAATATTGTTGTAGGGTTTATCACCAAATTTGCAGTAGATACTGCGAATTCCTACACTACAGTAGAGAAGGATTTTATATAAGGACCTAGAGGTAGGTACATTAGATCATTGTACACTTCAGTCAATATTTTATTGTATGACAACGGTGTGATCACTATGTGTAAATGTGTTGAACCTACACATAATAGATCTGTTGTGGGTGGGAAATCCCTCCTACGGACTAGCATTAAGGGTGTTATCATGCATGCAAAAAATGACCATTTAAAGGTCTCTACCTTTTCCTATTCTCCCAACACAAAACCCCACATTCATGCAATACAAAGGTGCAAACAAGATTAGGTAACTCTACCTTAAATCCTTCGTTTGATGTCGATCTCTTCGCTTTCACTCACTCTTTGACTGCAAGCCTCCTCCCAAAACTGACCTGCATTCACACATGGACAAACAGAGGATGCAAATATGCATTTCATATACTAATTGTTGGGTTAGATGTGACAATATCATAAAATAAATACACAATTTGAACACATGATATGGTGGGACGAAAAAAGTATTCCCTTTTGTATTAATCTTGACAAGAGTAAACTTACAATATGTGGCTGGCACTGCTCCTCGAACCTGGTCTTGGTCTCCTCTTCAGAATGCACCAACTACTCAACCTCACAATACAATTATAGGAAATTGGGGAAAAGGGGAGATAAATTTGGGCAGAGTTTCTATGCTCTTCTTCTCCTTTTTTCAAAAGGGACCCCTACCCCTTCTTTTATAGGTAGTTATCTGGTTGAATGACTGGCCATAGGCAGTCAAACCATTTTAGCAATTTCCTGAAACTTTGTTTCCAGAATGCAACTTTCCATTTTTCATGCTTTTGTTAGTATACACAGGTTGTAGAAGGCCTCCATGCATATTGATGTGTGAATACGTGGGCTGTAGAAGGCCATGGCATGTGTGGCTAAAAAAAAGGGCTTTTTAGAAGAGCTTGGCTCAAGAAATTGGAAAATAGTAGGGCCTAAGGCCAGGTATGTAGGTTGGGTGCAAATTAGGCTTATAACAAGATGTAGCTATAAAATACTACATGCATTTGCAGAGGGAAATTGAGAAACAAGAAGCAAGAGAGAAAGAATGGAAGAATTATCATTAACCAATGAATAATGAATAATTTATACATGATATACTCTGTATAACTCAAGCAATGCGCACTGGCGGTGAAGCCAATGTTCCATAGTGGTGGTCTAGAGTGATCTGTACACACACCAATAGTTACGTGAGTGAACTACTACCTAGTTTAATCTCTCAGGTAATTACGAGAGTCAACTGCCACCTAGCTGAGTTAACTAGTCTACCAGTCTTTAGTTAACTGATTGAAACATAGTGAAGTGAGGAGGAGATCAAGGAATAATGGGTAATGCGCTATTCTAGTGATGATCCCAAGGACAATGGACATTAGTTGGTGATGAACCCAATGTTGCATGGTGACAAAACCAATGCAACATCTAGACTCCACTCAACTAGTCAAATTGAAGTGAAAACTGAAGAGAATATTCCTCTAGAGGAATATTCTCCCTAAACTTTAGGATATTGGATAAAGACTAATAAACATAGGAAAAATCTTAGGAAAAAGAAATCCCAGGTGTGTGTGAAGTAACTCCAACAACCCCCCTGAACATCACTATGGTGAAAATAAAGAATGGGTCCCGACAACGAGGTCATGTTAGGTACCCAAATACAAAATATACACTGAAATAAAGTGAGGAAAGAGGGAAAACCTCATGGGAACCCCCCCTCAAGGTACAATGTATGTAAAAAGAAGAACTAATAGTTGCTAGGAAATTGTGTCCTTCACTCCAAGATGACTTCACAGAGAATGAAACTTCTGCTCAGTGAAGGTCTTGGTGAAGATGTCTACCGTCTATTCTACTAAAGGAAATAACTATAGGTTGATGATCCCATTATGTACTAAGTCCCAGATGTAGATCATGAACTATAGGTCGAGGATCCCCTCATGTACTAAGGACATAACTGGATCTCTGCATAACTTTAGAGTGCTTTGGTTTTCACACCCAATGACTATCGATTGATGAAAATGAATGCTCAAATCAATAAGAAAATGCTATAGCCACATAGCCGAAATGGTTATATTAAATACCTCTCTATACTCTGCCTTGACTAAAGAAAGATAAATAAAAACTTGCTTCTTTCTCGACCAATATATAGGCCCATAACCAAGACTGAGTGAGTTACCAGATGTGGACTTGCGATCAGTACTATCGCCACCCCAGTCAGAATCAATGAACCCAATGAGATATAATGTAGAGTCTACTACATAATGAATCCCAAAGGTGATGGTTCCCTGTATGTATCGAAGGATACACTTTGCAGCCTTCCAATGTTGCTCATGAGACTCTTGCATGAACCTTGAAACTATGCCAAATGCATATGAGAGGTCTGGTCTAGAGTGTGTGATATACAACAAGCTCCCCACTAGCTATCTATACATTGTGATGTCAACCAGTGGAGTGTCCCCACCATCCTCAAGTTTGACTTCTCATAGGAAAGGATTTGGAGTAGACTTGCAGTCTGTCATGTGAAATCTCTCAAGGATATCTCGTGCATACTTGGCTTGATACAGTTTAATGACTGATGTATCCTGAATGATCTCGATTCCAAGGAAGAAGTGTAGCAGACCCATGTCCATCATCAATAACCTATCATGCAAAATCCTCTTAACTGCATCAATCACTGAAGTTGAGCAACCAGTGATAAAAAAATCATCAACATACAAAACTAAGAGTAGAAGTGAATCATCCATCCTGATCATGTAGACATTCGGGTTTGATTTACAACATACAAACTTCCATGACATCAGGTAGGAGTTCATCTTGGCATACCATTCTCTCAGAGCTTGATTGAGGCCATAAAGAGATTTATTTAGTTGAAAAACCAAAGAGAAATCATGCATAAATCCCTTAGGATGCTCCATATAGATCTCCTCAAAGAGATCACCATGAAGAAATTCATTCTTCACATCCATCTGATGGACTTCCCATCCCTTGGCCATCGAAATGGGAATTTCTAGATGTATGGAATCCATCTTTGCTATTGGCTCAAAGGTCTCATAATAGTCAATTCCATGCACCTGATGAAAGCCTTTGGAAACAAGCCTAACTTTGTATCTACTAATCTATCCATCCACCACGCTCTTGGTGTTGTAGACCCATCTGCACATGACAAGTTTCCTTCCAGAAGTAAGGGGAATGAGATCCCAAGTCTAGTTCTCAAGGAAGGATTTGTACTCCTTCTACATGGAAGATTCCCAAAATGGATTTCCAACATCCTCGCCATAAGACTGTGGATCTGAAGACTGAACCAAGAAAATATGCCTGGAGGGAAATGGTTCAATGGTAGTGAGTGCAATAGGAGGCTCTTCAAAATCATATCAAGTCCTCCTAGTGTCAGCTGGATCACTAACAAGATCCCCTGCATCCTGAAGAGTAGTCTAGGCCCACTTGGGCCTCTTGTCTGGCTCTGCATCTTCATCTGGATGCACTGACTCTACATATCACTGTACTGAATCTCTATCTGGATCATATGAATCCTCTGAATCAAAAATCTCATTTGAAGAAGAGTCGACATGTGAGTGCTCATTATCTTGGATAGGTGGAAGAATGAAGGTGTCTGTATGCAGTTGTTGAGGTACATGCAAGACACTTTCCTCGAATTGGACACTTCTCTCAATGATGAGTCAGACAGAGGAAAGATAAATAAGTATGTATCCCTTCACACTGTCAGGGTATCCAATAAATATACACTCTATGCTCTGTGGATCAAGTGCCTTCCTCTTTTCAGAGGGAATCTGGGCCCATGCATGTGAACCAAAAATATGAAAGTGGGCCACTTCTAGTTTGAGGCCGCTCCAAGCCTCGTAGGGGGTCTTATCCTTGAAATATCTATGGGGATATCTATTTTGGATGTAGGTTTCACAATTAAGTGCTTCGGCCCATAATATCTATGGAAGTGACTTTGCATGAAACATGCAAGATGCCATCTCTTTTAGAGATCTGTTTTTCCGCTCAACAACTTTGTTTTGTTGCAGAGTATAGAGAACTGTGTGATGCAACTGAATCCCTGCCTCATGACAAATATTTTGGATCTCATGATTGACATAATCTCCCCCATTATCAGTTCGAAGGACTTTGATTTTCTTTCCTGATTATGTCTCAACCATGGCTTTGAAATCTTTGAGGTGTTGAAAGACCTATGATTTTTCCTGAGAAAGTAAATCCATGTGAAATGTGAGAAATCATCAACAAAAATGAGCACATACCTTTCTTTTCTTATTTATGGATGTGGAAAAGGGCCCATGAGGTCACTATGGATAAGATCTAAAGGAGAGGAAGCTCTCTAAGTCTTTCCTTTGTCGATTTTTTCTTGAGGGTGTTTTCCAAGAACACATCGCTCACAAATTCCTTTGGAGAAGTGGATTTCTAGTAGACCATCAACCAATAATTTATTACTAATTTGTTTCATATATATGAAATTCAAATGCCCGAACCTTTCGTGCCATATCCTACTACTTTCATCAGCATGGGTAAGCAGTAAAGAAAAATCTGGTTTAATAAATTCATAAAATGTATACAATCTAGATTGATGATTTACCTCACCGGTAGCAACCCTGGAATTGTTTTGCATGTCACATATGTCCAATTCATTAGCTGTGAATATGACTTTCTTTCTGGTGCCAGAATTCGTCATCTAATACACATAGAGAATATTGACGAAAAGTTTGGGAACGTGCAACACATTCTCGAAGCTTCCGTTGATGAGTTTAATCCTTTCTTTGCCGGTGACCTCGACTGGACATTTGTCCCCCATCAGAATAGGATGACCTTTGCATGCATCCAATGAAGAATATACTACTTTTGTGGAATCCATGTGATGTGATGCTCCTGAATCTATGATCCAAGCATTGAGAGAGGAGTTGATGACAATCAAGGGATGGCTAGAATTGCCTTTCTTGGGATTCTGAGCTTTTGTCTTATTCTTCTTGGAACCCTAGGGGATGCGATCTCCAAGGTTGTTTTACTGAAGTATTTGAGTCATTAGATCTATTTGTTTATGCATGCATGCGGATTTTGGATGGAATCCTTTATGGTAGTATGCACATTTCTCCCCTTTTCTTCCCTTTCCACCTTTGGATCTAGAGACATCAGTAAAGGGTTTTGAGTACCCTTCTGTAACACCATGTTTCCCCCAGTCTGTAAAAATAACTATACTGGCCAAGAACTGTGGAAAACTCAAAGATTGTGAATGTTGAACTAACGGACCATAGTATAAAAGGTCTGAGGAATGTAAATGATGTATGACTATATGTTGCATGACTTATGAGAGGGGGATGTGCTGAAAAGAGACCACGATGGCTGATGAGAGGTGTAGGAAGGGGCCGAGAGTGGATGCGTTAACTTCCACTGAACCAAACCATACTGGTTTGTATGTTCTTGGGAAAACCAAAGCTCATTCTCAGACCCTGAAATGAATTACCCGCTCAGATGATAGGTGGGGAGGCTCCTCAAGAGTAAATGAGGGGATGGGGCGAACCGCCCATCTGTAGGAGCTCTCAGGCCTGACCATCGGACAGGGAATTTCGTGCCACACGCAACCTCGTAGAAGGAAAGAAGTGTGGAAGGGGGGGGAGAGAGGAACATAGAGACAGACACACACACGCGATAGGAATCACGGAAGGAGAACCAGAGGAACTCCAGAAAATACAATGAGTTATGAGCAGAGGAGAAGGAGAGTAACCTATGTCCTTGATATCTGACGAAAGGGAAGTAAACTGAGTCTCAAAGCATCGTTTTCTAGCTCGAGGGTGGCCAGTGGTAAATCTAATTGGAGTCGCTGAGCCTACAGTTGGGTGTAAATGAGCACCCCTCTTAGCATTCGCATCACATCCAAAATGTCTGATAAGTGTTATGTCTTGCATTTGGAATTGAATGTCACGATAGTATGCTCATTTCTATGCACTTGTAAATAGTTTCTGGATATAAGTGTTTTCCTTGTGTTTGATTTGATATAATGGATACATGCTTATACTGACGTAACTACAATTTGGTTAATGTGTAGAGTGTACGAGTTCATGATACAAATCCATTCCCCTGAGGATGGATATGTCTAACTTGATTTGTGCTATGTCCTGGTTCATCCTCTCGAAGACCCGTTTTCGAGAAGTTCCCTCACACTCTAGGGCCGGAGTAAGTCCCTTGAAAAGATGACTATTTTAGTAAACCCATGATTTTTACTTAATCCCTGTCACAAAAATTCATAGCTCAATGGCTTAGGGAGGCCTTTCAGTCTGGTCACCAAACCTGGTGAAAGATCTCCCGAGAATCTGATGAAGGACCTTATGGACTAAGTTTTCTTTTGGGAACCTTGCATGAGAGAGAGAGTGGGTCTCTTAGATTTCGGTGTTTCGACGTTTCGATACCCAGGAAACCCAAGGGTAAGTTCCCTTGTACTCACCAGCCCCAAAATCTTGATTAGCGAAACCCCGAAATGGACTAGCATGGATGAGTTGTGATGTTTCGGCATTTCGATACCTGGGAAACCCAAGGGTAAGTTCCCTTGTACTCGCCAACCCCCAAATCCCAATTAACGAAACCCCGAAATGGACTAGCATGGATGAGTTGTGATGTTTCGACATTTCGGTACCTAGGAAACCCAAGGGTAAGTTCCCTTGTACTCACCAGTCCTGAAATCCTGATTAGCAAAACCCCGAAATGGACTAGCATGAATGAGTGGTGATGTTTCGGCATTTCGGTACCTAGGAAACCCAAGGGTAAGTTTCCTTGTACTCACTAGTCCCGAAATCCCGATTAGCAAAATCCTAAAATGAGCTTAGCGATGAATATAGGCTTAGGAGTTTCAGCTTCTGAGAAACCCAGGTGTGAGACCTCCTGTCTTCGCATAGCCCGAAATCCTGACATGCGAAACCCTGAAATGAACTTGGTGGATATAAGGTTTTCGGTGTTTCAGCACCCGGGATGCCCAAGGGCGAGTCCCTTGTAATCACCAGTCCCGAAACCCCGACTTGCAAAACCTTGAAATAATAATAGTGCAGATGAGATATGGCGTTTCAGGGTTTCGGCACCCAGGATACCTAAAGGCAAGTCTCTTGTACTCAACAGTCCCGAAACCTCGACTTGTGAAACCCCAAAATGATAAAACATGGAAAATTTATGATGTTTTAGAGTTTCGGCTCCCAGGAAACCCAAGTGCAATACCTCCTGTCCTCGCATATCGTGAAACCCCGATAGGCGAACTCCCGAAATGGATTAGCACATATAGTTTTGGTGTTTCGATGTTTCGGTACCCAGGATTTCCAAAGGTTAATTTTCCTCATATTGACCAGAGGCAAAAATTCGATGGAGGAAACCCCGACATGAGTTTGGCGGATATAGGGTTTTTGGTGTTTTGGCACTCGTGAAATCGAAGGGTAGGAACCCCTCGTCCTCTTATACCGCAAAAACCAAGTACGCAAAACCCTGAAAGGCGGAGTGCCAGGTTCTAACCCGAGGCATTATTAAATGTGACTATATGATGGTTTCTTTTGGATTTTGGCCCCTCGAAAGACAAAGAGCAGGGGAACGCTTCCATCGCGATTCCCTGAATTGTGAAAGCTAGGAGTACCTCTACAGTAAAGCCTGTGGTCATAGCCGACGATCACATGGTTAAGGACAAGGAAAGGTAGGGTCTGCACTAGGCCCCATAGGAATTCGAGGATTCTTTTCCTCGGAGAGAAGAAGAAAAAGATGAAAAATATTATTTCCCGTAGTGGGTGTTTTACAAATTGGTATCAGAGCATGGTTACAACACTTGGCCTGCTTGGGCTCATGAACGAGTTGCACAAAGACTCCATTCGAAGAACTTTTAACAGGAGTAACCCTCTATCTTAACCCCCCTTAATCAAAATTCGAAGTTAAGAATGAAAAACACCTATTGTGTGTATGCACGTGAAAAATATGAATTATGTACTGATTATAAATGAATATAAATATTGACTAACAACCAACATTTTTCCTTTGCACACAAGCGGAAGCTCAAGCGCGAGAAATTACAAACGTATAGAATGGTGACTCACCATGAAGTGGGGGAGGGCTCCCACAATAGAGACAAAGATTCTGACGAAAGGAGGGAGGTAGGGACCCCTCCAGATCTAGTTCATACGGTGAGGAGCCTCATGGTTGAATTATAGAGCTGCAAGGCTCACAACGAAAGGATGATAAAAGAGCAAGAGAAGCAAATGAAAATTAATGCAGTTTTACTGCAGAGATTATCTGACATACAAAGGCAATTGCAACATGAACCTAAGACACAGAAACATGGTCATGTTAGTGGCCACACTGAGAGGAGCACCTCAAGAAAGGTCCACCCCAGAGATAAGGGACAAGCATCGGATGATTTCTCTGGAAAGGAAGCAGGCGACTATGAGGGATCTTCTAGCAGCAGAATTAGTTCTCATTCCTGAAGGAAACGAAAGAAGAAGAAACTTTCCAAGAGTCCAAATCTCGAAGAGTTCAAGAAGGCCAAACCACCCTCCTTCGACAGTGAAATAAAGAAGGGAGAGGAAGCAGAGGCCTGGCTTCTTGGACTAAAGAAGTATTTCAGAGTCCATGACTTCTCAAAAAACTTGAAGGCCCGAGTAGCCACCTTTAACTTGAATGGAAAGGATTACATTTGGTGGGAAGACCTTAAGAATGTAAAAGGGATTCACAAAGAAGACCTGTCTTGGGAACGGTTTTAGAAATACTTCAGGAAGAAATATTTGTCGGAAAAATACTTCAACGAAAAGACTAAAGAATTATATGAACTCAAGTTGGGGAAACTCACCATAGAGGAATATGTCAGTAGATTCCTCGAGTTGTTCAGGTATGTACCTTGCATAAAAGAATAAAAGGCAAAGGTGCAACGCTTCATCAACAGACTACCTAAGGACTATCAGAACAGGATTGAATTTGACGAACCAAAGACTCTAGAAGATACTATCTGAAAGGAAAAATATTGTTTTGAATAGCTTGGGCATCAGAAAGGACCTCACAAAGCCTGGAAGCAGAAGAATAGTTTGGGATTCCAGAAAACGGGGTTTAAATCCCCAAGATTTAAGGACTATAAAAAGAACTCAAGGATGAGCATCCCAGCCCGAAGTGTACACTAGTAGAACTTTCCCTCCTTGAGTGGAAATAAAATTTCTGGATCTGCCCCAGTAAAGACTGATAACCCAAAAAGAGAACCATTGAAATGTTGGGGTTGTGGAGAAGAACATCTACTGAGGGACTGCCCACATCGATAATAGAACAACCGAAGAATTTACAACGTTCAAGAATCCACCATCGTCAATAATGTGGCCCAGAGTGTACTGCAAATTTATGCAGCCTTGGACAATAACCAAGCTAACCACCAAGCTTCAGTGGTGGAAATGGAAGGTATGATCACCAACCATCTAGTGTCTATTCTGATTGACCCTGGTTCAAATTTGAGTTATATAGCCCCTAAGGCTGTGGATAAATGTAAACTACAGCCACATAAAAATTCCAAGCCATGGTTGGTACAGTTAGCCACTGGCACCAAAAGAAGGGTAGTGGAGGTCATACCAGCCTACCAATTCATTATGGGTGAATTCCCCACCCAAGCAACCCTTAACATATTACCCCTGGGATCGTATGATCTATTGATTGGTATGGACTAGCTAGACACCCATAAAACCAAACTGGACTGTCACCATAAAACCATGGAATGTGTAAGTGAATACGGAAGGAGAATAACCCTTCAAGGGATCCAAAAACCTGTCTCAGTGAGACAAATATCATCTCTTCAAATGAGAAAGTATTGTAGAAAAGGATGTCCACTATATGCAATACAGGTGTTAAAAACAATTGAAGGTGACAAGCCAAGCTTCGAAGACCACCCTACACTGAGAGAATATAGAGATGTATTCTCAAAAGAGGTACCAGGTTTACCTTTGAGAAGGGACATCGATTTCTCAATAGAACTTGCACCAAGAGCGGTGCCAGTGTCTAGGACACCCTACAGGATGAGCACACCTGAGCTAGTTGAACTTAAATTACAATTGAAAGAAATGATGGACAAAGGCTATATCTGGACCAACGTGTCTCCATGGGGAGCACCAGTCCTGTTTATGAAAAAGAAAGATGGTACCCTCCGACTGTGTATAGATTATAGATAACTCAATAAGGTAACCATAAAAAACAAGTACCCCTTACCCAGGATCAATGACTTGTTCGATCAATTGGTAGGTGCCTCTATCTTCTCGAAGATTGACTTGAGATCTAGATACCACCAAGTCTGAATCAAGGGCGAAGACATCCACAAAACTTCCTTCAGGATGAGATATGGTCACTACAAGTTTGTGGTAGTACCATTCGGATTGACCAATGCCTCTGCCACTTTTATATGCTTGATGAACAACGTGCTTGGAAAATTCCTAGACAAATTTGTGCTGATTTTTATTGACGACATATTAATTTACTCCAAGAATAGAGAGAAACATGAGGAACACCTTAGGCTTGTGCTTCAAGTGCTAAGAGAACATCAGTTCTATGACAAATTTAGCAAGTGTGACTTTTTCCAGAAGAAAATATGTTACTTGGTCCATGTCCTATCTGAAGAAGGGGGGCCATGTCCTATCTGAAGGAGGAATCCCAAAAATTTAATGAGCACGAATCTAACTATGTGACCCATGATCTAGAGTTGGCCGCCATATTACATGCCTTGAAAATGTGGAGGCATTACCTCCTGGGAAGACAATTTGTATTTATGATAGACCATTGTGGATTGCGATATCTGTTTGACCAACCAAAGCTCAATGCTAGACAAGCTAGGTGGATGGCCCTCCTCAGCGAGTTTGATTTTGAAATCAAACATATTAAAGGAAAGGAAAATAGGGTGGCCGATTCCCTTAGCAGAAGAATGAAAAAAATTCACCTGGTAGTGGTAAGCACCTGCGAGAGGGATGTCAAGGAAAGAGTCAGAAATGCACAAGAAACAAACACATTCTTCCAGACCATGACCTCGTACCTACATCAAGAACCCATAGGGATAAAGTATGGAGGCTACCAGATGATGGAAGGAGGTCTGCTCACTTACAGAAATAGATTGTATATCCCGGATCGTGACGACTTGAAGAGGTTCATAATGGATGAACTGTACAAAAGAACTTATATTGGTCATCCAGGATCCCCCATCAAGTATCCTTTCATATCAAAGTGCGAATGATGGAAAACAACATCTTTAGAATAGTGGTTGATGAAGGAGCCTTGACTTGCATCATGTCTATTTTTTTTTGGAAGGCCATTGGCTCTCCTGAGATCAACACATATGCAACACTTTTGAAGGAGTTTGAAAAACACATGTTCCAATCCCATGAAATAATTACCTCCTTGGTAATACCCCAAGGTTGAGCCCAAGTTGAAATTGTAAATATGTTTTATAGGCTGGTGAGCCAAGTGATTATAAGATAGGAGGCTTGTGTATTGAATTAGGCCAAAGAGCCTATATGATAAAGGCCAGGGAGCCTATTTTTTTATATGTAAACACTCATATAATTAATACAATACATCTCTGCATGTATACTGACCACAATAAACCTATATGGGGGACTAAACTCCACTAGGAATGGAAAGGGAGGGCTAAGAACCTAAAAATGGTGCTAAGATAGAGGGATTATCTCCAAGGGAATATTATAATATTTTTCCTTAAGTATATGGTGAGGATAATTATTTTATCCTAAGTTCTTATGGGAGGGTGAATGAATCACAAGTGGAGAGAAACGAGCTCCAGGAGAGCCATGTGTCATCAAGGGAACATACAAATTTATGTGGGGGAAATTATTCTATTTTGAGATCCTTCCCCATTCACCAATGCATTCAGTCATGTAGTCATTGACTCCATCAGTGGAACCTCTCCATGCCTCACACACACCTTCAAGAGTGATCCCATACATTTCCTCTTATGCACATCACACATGTACCTTTCTTGAGCTGTACTGTTTATTACCTGAATGTTGTTGCTGAGAACACAGTTCCTTGACTAAGTGTGGTTGCTTCCATTACATGTTCCATACCCAAACTTTGTTGCTGCCATCACCCATACTTGATTGACTTAAGAGTTGGACAAAAGGAGTAGGTTGTCATGCCTATGGGTTTGAAGAGGTATGTTGTCATGCCTGTGGATTGAGGAGGAGGGTTGTCAGGCCCATGAGAAACCATCTCCAGGTGAGAGAATTGATGGGAAGTGATTTCCCGAGGGAACCCAACTATAACTACAGTGATCTGAGACTTCCTATCTGGCATGTTGTTGAAACCCTATAAGGGAAGTGGGGCAACCAAAGGACTGTTGAGAAGAGAAGGGGAAAAATTTATGGGGTGGGACATGCATGTGGGGAATGAGAGGTTGTAGGTTTTTAGTCTGAGTTGGCACATGGGAAAAAATCCTTCCTGTTGAGTGTGTAACTTCCTATTTCCTTAGCCTAGCTAGGAATCCCTTTACTTGGGTGGAGTTTAGTCCTAGCTCGGGGATGATCCACTGCTGAGAGTTCTGAGTAGCGTGGTATAAGGATGGGAGGATCGTGGAAGGTCTGCATGTAGTTGGTGGTCTTCTACAAAAGATAAGTATAAATTGTGTATTAATTTACATGCTGTGTATTTATATGTGTGGTTATGTTTATGGGTTTTTCTTGTGTATGCTGCATGTATATTTTTACTGTTATTTCTGCATGAATATGTGTTCTTGTAGAGTATGTTTGTATGCTTAATTTATATATATATATAGATGGTATTGTTGTTTTTGTGGAGTTGGAATGATAGGCATGGAAGGGCGGGTATGTTACAATGTATGAAGTTCTTGTTGGTTGTGGAGCCTGATTATCTTCCTGATTCAAAGATCTTTGTTTTCAGCTGTGTTTATACCCCATGAAGAATTTAAACCCTGGAACATTGTACATCCATCCACGTGGGGGAGAGAAAGGGGGATTTCCCCCCCTACGAGGTCCAGGGGGGATATATCCCTAGTTGGTGGGTCTGGGGGAAAGCGCCCCCCTGGAGGAAAATTTTCCTTGTAAATGTATATTGTAATTTCATAGTAAATATGGACCGTTCATTATAAGGTCACATATATGATGGTAGAAGTTATGTTAGGGTTTTTTCCCTAGATGGGAACCCTCTTTTATGAGGGAAATGTATTGTGGCTATTTATCAATGTGAATATTATATTATGAGAGATAATACTGTGAAAGAAAGAAGAGGAAGTTACAAATGGTGTGTTGTAGGTTGTATCCCTTCATTTGTTGGATAATAATAAATGAAGCACCTGGAAATTTCTCTAGTGGACGTAGCCCACACTGGGTGAAACACGTATATTTGTGTCTCTATTGTATTTTGTATCATCTGTGTTTTATTTCTGCATTTGTTTTATTTATTTCTCTACGATCCTATTTTTTCTAACAACTGGTATCAGAGTGAAAGGTAGCTCGCAAGAAAATAGGGTTCCTAGTTTGAGTGAGAGCAATGGAGAAAGATGGAAATTTTAGGATAGAGAAATTTAATGATCAAAACAACCAGTTATGGAAGATGCAGATGGAAGATAATTTATACAAAAAGGATATATTCCTACCATTGGGTGGAATAAAAAAGAAGACAAAAACTATGAAGGACGAAGAATGGGAGGTTCTTGACAGAAAGGAACTAGGAAATATATGGTTGAGCCTGGCGGCATTGGTGGCTTTCAATATTTCAAAATAAAATACAATGAAGGAGATGATGGATGCATTGGCTAAACTGTATGAAAAACCCTCGGTGTCCAATAAGGTATTTCAAATGAATATATTATTTAATATGAAGATGTTAGAAGGTGGGTTTGTTGCATATCATTTAAATGAATTTAATATGGTTAATAATCAGCTAAGTTATGTAAAAGTGGACTTTTATGATGAGGTTAGGTCTCTTCTAATATTGTACTCATTGCCATAAAGTTGGAACAACTTGGTCATGGTTGTAAGTAACTCTGTCTCTAGTTCAAACCCTTTAAAATTTGATGATGTTGTTGGTGTTATCCTTAGTGAGGAAATTCCGTGGAAAATCATAGGTGAGACATTAGGTAATGCATTAAACATGGAGAATAGTGGAAGACAAAAGGATAGAGGAAACGACTCAGGAAAATGTGGGAATTCTAGGAATTGAAAATCCAAATAAAGACTGGGAAAGGTAGAGTGTTGTAATTGTGGGAAGAAAGGACATATGAAGAACGAATGTAGAGCTCCAAAGAAACAAAGAGATGGACAACAAGAGAAAAATCATGAAGCAAATATAATAGGTGACGTGTTATAAGATGCTTTGATTCTTTCTTTTCATAATATTTCTAAGTCTTGGGTAGTATATTCGGGGGCTTCATTTCATGCCACACCCCATAGAAAACATTTTCTAGATTATGTTCGAGGTTATTTCAGACAGGTTCATTTGGGTGATGATGCACCATGCAAAATTGTTGGAATGGGAAAGGTAAAAATAGAGCAAAGGAAATGAAACCAATGGTTTTTGAAAGAGGTAAGACATGTTCCAGATCTAAGGAAAAATCTAATTTCAACAGGGTAGTTGGAAAGTGAAGGTTGTATATCCATATTTACAGATAAGGTGTGGAAGGTCACCAAATGATCACTGGTGATAGGAAAAGGAGAGAAGGTAGGTACATTCTATTTATGTACTGGTAATATTGACTCTTTTATCTCTTTAGATTCTACAAGAGTGGATACAACATTGTGGCATCATAGTCTTGGAAACAAGAGTGAGAAGGGGATGCAACTACTTCACAAAATAAATTTTTTGCTAGATCTTAAAAAAATTGATTTGGATTTCTGTGAGAATTGTGTTTATGGAAAACAAAAGAGAGTCATATTTCTCAGAGTCGGAAAAAAAAATAAGAGTGAAATGTTAGATCTTGGGAATAGATATCTATGGGGACCATATCAGGTATCATCTCTTGGTGTCTCTTGTTATTATGTTACTTTTATTGATGATGCAACTAGAAAAACTTGGGTTTATTGCATTCGACAAAAATCTGATGTTTTTGATACTTTTAAGAAATTGAAAGCTTTGGTTGAGAATGAGATAGGAAAAAGGTTGAAGTGTCTCAGATCAGACAATGGAGGTGAATATTGCAGAAAGGAGTTTGATGATTATTGTTCATACCATGGGATTTGTAGAGAGACGACTGTTCCATGAACACCACAAGAAAATGGTGTGTCAGAAAGGATGACCAGGACAATCATGGAGCGTGAAGGGAGTATGAGATTGCATGCTGGTCTACCCTTATAGTTCTGGGAAGATGTTGTAGATATTGTTGTTTACTTAATAAACAAAGGACCTTCAATCTTGTTGGATGGTATTATTCTAGAGGAGGCATGGACATGTAAAAAGGTAAACTATTCTTTTTTGAAGTCTATTGGTTGTGGAGCATTTGTCCATATTGATAAAGAAAATAGAACAAAGCTTGAGGAAAAATCCAAGAAGTGTACCTTTATTGGATACAATGTTAATGATTTTGGTTATCTCTTATGGGATTATGAAAATAACAAAATCATTAAGAGTAGAAATTTCATATTCAATGAGAAGATCACGTACAAAGATCAGTTGCAGGGAAAGATATAAGAAAAATAAAAACCCGAATATATAGTGATTGATGAGATCACTGAAAAACAAATTCCAAAGGTACCAAAAAATAAAAAATGTACAACAACATGAGCAACATGTACCTCAAACTCCTGCAAGCATTGTTAGAATATCTACTAGGTTAAGTAGACCCCCTGAACGATACTCTTCTTCATTGTATTATTTATTGTTGACTAATTCTGGTGAACCAGAATGTTATGAAGAGGCAATGCAGGTAGACACTAAATAAAAGTGGGAGCAAGGAATGAAGGAGGAAATGGATTCCCTGGTAAGTAACCATACTCAAGATTTGGTTCGGTTTCCTGTAGGAAAAAGAGCATTGTAGAATAAATGGGTTTACAAGTTGAAGGAAGAAGATGGAGGAAAAAAACAGTACAAGGCTAGACTTGTTGTAAAGGGGTTTGCACAAAATAAAGGTATATATTTTGATGAAATATTTTCTCCTATTGTTAAAATGACTTCAATTAGGACTATTTTATGTCTTGTGGCAATAGAAGATTTTCATCTTGAACAATTAGATGTAAAACCAACTTTTCTCCACAGGGATTTGGAGGAAGAAATTTATATGCAACAACCACAGGGGTATGAGCTCAAAGGGAAGGAGAATTTGGTATGCAGGTTGAAGAAGAGAATGTATGGCCTAAAGAAAGCTCGAAGGCAATGGCATTTGAAGTTTGATAGGTTTATGACAGAACAAGGTGTTGGCATAGGGGCAGACCCAGGGTTCAATGCTACAGCAATGCACCAACAAAACCCTAACTACCAACCCTTTCGGTAACACCTGCGAAGTAGATGAAGTCTCACTCAAGGTAGAGGCAGAGGTGGTTGTGATACTCAGGTGTCTGTAACCTTAGCTAGGGCACAGATCTATGATTATGATACTTAATAGAGCACTTAGCACCGTCAGATCCTCAATATGCAATCAATACCTACTTTGCTGATAAAACAGAGCTTCGAAGCATTCACACTGATCTAATGCAGTTAAGTACTTAGCACAAACAGATGGATCAGATCTAGCAGAAGGAAGCACTAAGCACATTCATAGAAGTCATATCTAACTTTCTTACACATCATTAGCACAAAGCATCAACAGATTTATCGATCTCTATCAAAGCACTTAGCAAGAGATTCATAAACACATTATGACAAGCACAGAGCATAACAACACAATATTTATGTGGTTCACCCCCATTCTCAGGCTATGTCCACCAACTCTTCTTCTTTATTGTCTTCAGTCAATCGATTACAAGCATAGAGCCTCCAAAACCTTACTCTGCACAGGACATAAGATCTATGCAACTCGCTAGATCCTTCTTCCTTGCGTTACAACACTAAGCCTTCCACAATCTACTACAAGGACCTGCACTTATCTCTGCAAGTCTCTTACAGTCATGCATAAATCACTTACAGAATCTACTTTCACTTAGCATACATTCACATCACATATATGCACCACACTTCTATCTATCCTAAACATCTATTTATATATTACAAAATAGGCCTAAACATGGGTAAACCCATGGGACGACATCCCATTCCCATTACATATTTGAGCATCACAAAAAGGACCCAAAAAGGGGCCGAGATCCCGAGATCTCTTCTTTGTCTTGCGCTCCTCCTTCGACAGGCTTTCGAAGTCAAAAAATAGGTCAAACTTGACCAGATATCCACAAAACCTGGTCAAGGGTCAACAGGCCTGCAACACTCACCTGTGACTCATCTTGAGTCACTCTGATGTAGGAAGTTTTGATTCTAACGCTTCAAGATTGGATCAAATTTCTTCGACTTGTTGTTATGCTACATGCACTTTTTCAGAAAATTATTGAATGACTGCATTATTCACAGGTCATTCCAGGCGTTGTTTTTTCGCGGTGCTAGCCTGCTCCAGTTCTTCTCCCTGGCCTTCTACCTCTGTAAACAACTGATAGTCCTTATCTTGTACAGGTTGGAGTTTCTGAGTTATCTCCATAACTTTTCTTTGGATACTATGGATTTTCTACTGGGCGGTTCACTGCTCTTGATATCTCTTCATTCTCTCCATAGCTGACAGAGACTTCAGTTGTGCCTGTAGTGTTTCTGCATGCTGCTTCACTTCCTGGAGATGCGACTCCAGTGCCTGTAACTCTGGGTTCTCGGTAAGTTTCTCATACATCCTAGCACTGCAATCAACGAATTGCTCTCATTCTAAGGTAAGAGCCTTCAGTCAATCAACTGTGCTGCAGGCAGTGGCTTCTTGCTGGTCCCTTACGTCCCGTGGAGTTTCGGGCACAATGCATAGTTATAAATCTGCAATGCATTGTTGTAGCTGTTGGATCACTTCTTCAAGTTGCACTAATTTCTTCGTGACTTGATCCTCTTACTTTACTTCTATGATAGTCATAGAGAGAAGCGCTCTGTTGACCATTTCTTTTACTTCGAGTTGCTCCCTGAGAAACTGTTCCTTGTCTTTCTACATTTGGGATTTGTATTCGTCGAAATTTTCTTGGAGAGCAATATTCTCCCATTCTGCAGTACTACGTTTCTCTACAAGGACTCCTTCTACTTGTGTCAAAGCTTGGGTGTCTTGCGCTATTTCTTCTTGTGCTCATCGAAGGTGAGTTTCGACTGTATCATCTATTCAGTGGAGTTGAGCTGGCTCATCTCCCAGTTATGGTGTTCCTAATGGAAGAGGCGCAGTGGAGACTGCATGGTTGGATTGTAGTGATTGTTGTACTCCCTGGAGATCAATCTTGATTCTATTGTACATCGCTTCTTTCTTAGCCTCTTGTTTCTCTGCTATCTCCAGTGAACCATCAATCAGGGCCACTATAATGAAATCTAAGTCATCTGAGGTGAGGATAGTCTTCATATTTTTCATAGAAGCTTTTGATTTCTTCCAGGAGGAGGGCTTTGGGGGGGAACCTTCCTTTTCTTTGAGGGGTCCTCCTCATCTCTAGACGGTGTAACCTCTCCTTTCTTTTGTTGAAATTTAGCACCATCTATCTCTCTGCCATCACCTCCTTACTCTAGTGATATGGAGGTAGTCTTCACAGATGCATTGTCTAAATCCTGAACCTCTTCAGTTTTCTTCGTCCTACTAGGTCTGGGTGTATCCTGTGCAGTTTCTGGACTATCTATATCAGATATCTCCACAAGGTATACTAGAATGAGGAAGTCCGTCGACCATTCTAACTTGATCAGTTGACGGAGAGGCTGGCAATCCTCTCGTCGATGATGCTTGTAAACCTGTGGATAATCCTCTCTCCAACATGACTCTTTCAGTCATCAGGTCGATCAAAAATTCCTCAACAACTCTTTCTGCAACGCTCAGCTCGTCCAACATACATGCTCGGGGTTAACAATCTCAGGTTCGGGGGGGTATCATAGACATAGTAATGAGAGAGAGAGAGAATAAGAATGATGATCATAGTATAAAATCAACGTAGCATGTGGCCTCAAATTCTCAATTGGTAAAAGTGTTCTTGGTGTGTGGCACGGTGGGATAAATAGGTAACTCGACAATGGGTCACTTGCAATGGGTATGAGGTCTTCATTAACTTGGTTCTGTCTGTTATGGCACAGTCTCAATGGTCGGATGGCGAGTTGGATGGCCATAAATGATTTTATATCCATTCATAGCATTGATCTAATGGTTATAACATTCCCCAACGACTATATTTCTTCGCCATGGAGAGGTGTCATGTGTCGTTGTTCTGATATCCCGACGAAGCTCCAATTTTGCAAATTTTCCTTATGTGAGGTTCCCTCTGGGAATTTCTGTAAATTTTCAATCTTATCCCTCTTCTTACTTATATCTCTAGCCTTATTTCCAGTGAGCTTCGTCTTAGTATTCCTTTTTCCATTCTGATTCTTATCTTCTCTTAACATAGTTACTTCGCTCTGTTGAAATACTTTCCTAGGATTCAGGGGTAGTACCTCTTCTTTGTCTGGGATAAGTAATTCAGTATTTTGTTGGTCTTCTAATGTTCTTGCAGCTTTGACATCTAGGTCTCTAGTGTTAAATAACTTTGATCTGTTCTCCTGTTCTGCAATCAAGTGTGCGATCCTTCTAGTCATGAATTTTTTTAACTCCTACTTCTGTTGTTATAACACTGCTTCTTCTTCTTTCCTTCTGACCTGGTCTCTTTCAATCCAAGGGTTGGCTAGTAACATGGTAAATAGGGCATTATCTTCAATAAATTTAATAATCTCAAAATCTTCTTCTGTCAAAGTTCCATTGGCATTCATAGGTATCTAAGTGAGCTTCCCATATAGGTTTACCATTTTTCCTCTGAATAATCCTATTCCTCCTAATGAAGGAATCATAGGAGGCTTCCCTATAGCTTCCCAAGTTCTCTTTGTCATGATATTCACCTATTTTTCCTCATCCAGAACACAGTCAATGTCGAAGTCTCCTATTCTTTCTTCGATGCATTCTTTTTCTTTGAATATCCCTGATAAGATGATATGTCAGTGGTCATTCAGGGTTTCTTTCATCTGTAACAATACTTTCTCTGATTCTTTCTGGGATTCTACCATTTCTAGATCTGCCTTAGGTTTTTCCTGGTTCAAATTCATTCTTTCAACTTTAGAAATCATTCTAGGGCAATCCAACACTTCATGGTCCATAGCTTTGCAACAAACACAACTAGGTCTTCTTCCAAGGAATTCCTTAGCAAGATGTCCTGGTCTTCTGCAGCTGTAACAGAGAGTTAATCCTCTCTTTCTTTTAAATTATCCCAGCTTCTCCTATATTGCGCACTAGGAGCATATGATCTAACCTGCAACAAATTATCTCTAGGATCCTGCATCCATTTGTTAGTCCAAACATTATTTCTATGCATAGGTATAGCATATCTTTGACTATTCTTGTTAGATCTATTAATATCAAATATTCCTTCATCTATAAATACCCTAGTTTTTGAACTAGGATAGGCTCTATTAAACATACCTAGATCCATACTCTAGAAACAAAAAATCCACTTATCTTACTTCTACAGAGCACAAAGCTTCCAGATCTAAAAATTTTCACTATTCTTACCTTTATCAGAGCATAGAGCTTGCATTTCTTACCTCCTTTAATCATAAATTCTCACTTTTACCTTTCTTAGAGTACAAATCTTTCAGATCTTGCTTCTCTTCTTCAGATCCAAATTCTTTTCTTCAGATCGATCTTCTTTCTTTTAGCACAGAGCTTTATAAATCAAGTACAACACTGCACACTAGAGCGACAGATATATGCACAGAGATTTCACAACTTCAGGATGAATATTTGCACAAAGCTCCTTCTTTCTCAATTCCCAACAATCATAGTTTTAGGTCCCTGTAACAGAACCATTTTTTGGCACAAGGGTAGACCCAGGGTTCAATTCTACAACAATGTACCAACAAAACCTTAACTACCGACCCTTTTGGAAACCCCTGCGAAGCATATGAAGTCTTACTTGAGGTAGAGGCAGGGGTGGTTGCGATACTCAGGTTTCTGCAACCTTAGCTGGGACACATATGTGTGATTATGATACTTAATAGAGCACTTAGCACTGTCAGATCCTCAATATGCAATCAATACCTACTTCGCTGATAAAACAAAGTTTCACATCATTCACATTGATATAATGTAGTTAAGTACTTAGCACAAACATATGGATCAGGTCTAGCAGAAGAAAGCACTAAGAACATTCATAGAAGTCAGATATAACATTCTTACACATCATTAGCACAAAGCATGAACATATTTATCTATCTCTATCAAAGCACTTAGCAAGAGAGTCATAAACACATTAAGACAAGCACATAGCATAACAACATAGTATTTACGTGGTTCACACCCTCCCTGGGGCTACGTCCACCAAATCTTCTTCTTTATTGTCTTCAGTCAATCGGTTACAAGCACAGAGCCTCAAAAACCTTACTCCGCACAAGACAGAAGATCGGCGCAACTCGCTAGATCCTTGTTCCTTGTGTTACAGCACTAAGCCTTCCATAATCTGCTACAAGGACCTGCACTTAGCTTTTCAATTCTCTTACAGTCATGTACAAAGCACTTACGGACTCTACTTGCACTTAGCATACATTCACATCACATAGATTCACCACAATTCTATCTAGCCTAAGTGTCTATTTATATATTACAAAATAGGCCTAAACATGGGTAAACCCATGGGCTGACATCCCATTCCCATTACATATTCCCACATCCCAAAAAGGACCCAAAAAGGGGCTGAGATCCCAGAATCTCTGCTTCATCTTGTGGTCCTCCTTCAAAAGGCTATCGAATTCCAAAAACAGGTCAAACTTGACCAGATATCAACAAAACCTGGTTAAGGGCCAACACAAGGTTATAGTAGATGTCATTCTAAATACTGTGTTTATTTTAAAAGACTAGAAAATGGAAGCTATATTATCTTTCTATTGTATGTAGGTGGCATTCTTGTTGCAGGGTCTAATATGAAGGATATAAATGTGCTCAAGAATAAATTAGCTAATTCATTTTCGATGAAGGATTTGGGTGCTACAAAGAAAATCCTTGGTATGTGAATAACAAGAGACCTGAAAAATTGCAAATTGCCATTGTCTTAGGGTGAGTACATAGAGAAGGTGTTGGAGAGGTTTAGAATGCAGAATGAAAAACCAATTAGTACACCTTTGTCCAACCATTTCAAATTAACTAAGGAAATGTGTACGAAGACATACGAGGAGATAGAATACATGTCTAGAGTCCCCTATTCATTAGCAGTTGGCATCTTGATGTATTGGACAGTTTGCACAAGATCAAATATTGTACATGCAGTAGGAGTTGTGAGAAGGTACATGAACAATCCAAGTAAAAAAAATTGGGAGGAAGTAAAGTGGATTCTTAGGTATTTGAGAGGTACTACTACTCATTCATTATGTTTTAGAGGTTCAAACACTTTTCTACAGGGATATGTTGATTCAAATATGGTAGGTGATAAAGATAGCAGGAGGAGAACCACATGGTATGTTTTTACTATAGGTGGAAAAACAATAAGTTGGATTTTAAAATCATAAAAGGTTGTTGCACTTTCAACAACATATGCATAGTATGTTGCTGCTACAAATGTTAGTAAAGAAATAATTCCGTTACATAGGTTTATGGAGGAATTGGGAAAGAAGCAGAAGAATAGTAGGTTGTACTATGATAGTGAGAGTTCCATTCATTTTTCAAATAACTCAACATTCCATTTGAAGACTAAATATATACATCTGAGGTACCATTTTATACGATCCATTTTGGAAGATGGACATTTGAAGTTGGAGAAGATATACACTAGCCATAATCCTGCAAACATGTTAACAAAGGGAGTAACAAGGGAGAAACTGAGTTCCTGCTCAGTTTCATTTAGTATTCAAGCATGAAGGTGAAGATGAGAAATTTTCCAGGTCTAAGAAGGATCATAGTCCAACAAATAAAGTAACAGTGGAGTTGTTGAGATCAGTCTCCAAGTGGGAGATTGTTGGTTGTGGAGCCTAATTATCTTCCTGATTCAGAGGTATTCTTTTTTAGCCCTATTTATACCCCATGAATACTTTACACCCTAGCATATTGTACACCCCTCCACACGGGGGAGTGCAGGGGGGGATTTCCCTCCCTTCATGGTCTGGGGGAAAGAAAGCCCCCAACGGGGGTTCGGGGGAGAAGCCCCTGATGGAAAAATTGCCTTGTTAATGTATACTACAATTTCATAGTAAATATTTTCCTCATTATAAGGTCATATATATGACAATAAAAGTTATGTTAGGGTTTTTTTACCTAGAAGGAAACCCTGTTTTATGAGGGAAATGTATTGCAACTATGTATCATTGTGAATATTGTATTTTGAGAGAGGAGACTGTGAGAGAAAGAAGAAGAAGTTACATTGGGTGTGCTGTAGGTTGTATCCCTTCATTTGTTGGATAATAATAAAGGAAGGACCTGTAACTTTATTTGGTGGATGTATCCCACACTGGGTGAAACACATATATCTCTATCTCTATTGTATTGTGTATTTTCTGTGTTTTCTTTCCGCATTTGTTTTATTTTATTGCTACGCGATCCTATTTTTTCTAACAATAACAAAAGAGTTTAATCTTGTCATATCCCAGCAGGTCAAAGCCGTGGTGTGTTACAATTTGGTATTGGGGGTCCATTTTCCAACAGTAATCCTGGATGGGCTGAGAAAGTTGATTGAGTCACTTGTGTGGAATTGGGTAAAATCCCCAATTTCTGTTGTTAAAATTCTTGGAAAATTTGAAGAAATTGACCAAAGTGGTGAAATGTTCGTAATTTAACATCTATCAAGTAAAATCCAACCTAGGATGGGTCGAATTTGAAACGCAAGGAGTGCATAGGTGATTTCTTAAGTTCCCCAAAGAAGAGGAATTTCCTTGTGAGAAGGTGAACAGACGAGATATCTCTGGGAGGGGACTGAATCCTTCACAGTTGTTAGATTTGGGAAATGAGCATGATGGTTAAACCCTCCAATCCTTTAGACTTCATTGCTTCGAAATTTTTTAAGTCTTTGATAGAAAGGAGGAAAAATACCCAAAGCTCTGAATTCCCAGAGTGAATCTACACCATAGATCGTTTGGGAGAAGACATATTGTTGGATCCCCCAGTGATTCGACAATTCGACACTCTGGGGATATTTGTTTGTGGTTGCATGGAGGGAATATTTTCCTGAAGTCCCGAAGTCTGGAATGAATCCAGACTATTCATGTTTAGGGACATGTGTCTGAAGATTAATAAGTGTTCATAATTTAAGCGTTCGACAGTTTGGGGGTGGGGTGGTCTTCAAAAACAAAATCCTCTGAAGCTCAAAGTTCCGAAGTCCCGAAGCCCTAAAGTTTCGAAGCTTCAGGGAATGCCTGTTTAGAATTTTTGCGTTTGAGATTTATCAAGTATGTTGGTGAGAGATATTCCAAATTCCAAATGCTTGAAGTCCCAGTGCACCGTAGTGATGTGGACCTGATTGGGAGTTTGGAATTTCGACGATCGAGAGTTTTAAAGTGTGCAGATGAGACGTTTTCTGAAGTCCCAGAGCCTCGAAGTTCCAAATCTCTGGATAACACTATTCGATAGTTTTAAAGTTCAACGTTCAGGTGGTTTGATGTTCTATAGTGTGGGACTCTTCGAAGTCCCGAAGTGCCAAAGTCTCAGAGCATTGGAGTGATGCGACATGATGATGTCACCTAGGGTGACATGGAACTGTTCATAAATTTGACGTTTGGGAGATGTGTTGTGTGGTACTGAGAATTTATCCAAATTCCTAGAGCATTGGAGTGACGTGACATGTTGATGTCACCTAGGGTGATGTGGACCCACTCTAAGGATGCCACGTGTAATCTTGATTTAGGATTTTCACAGACCTTTTCAAAAAATTAGAACTTGACCCATGTCACGTGTATATTGGGACACATGTCATCTCTATATTTTCGACATGCAACACCCCCATGTGCATGATTTCCGATGAGACTCTGAAAGTGTGGAGATCTAACATTTGGGGAAAATGTTGTGTTGAGTTGTGAAATCCTCCGAAGCCCATAGTCCTAGAGCTCTTATCGACCATTGATCTCAGCTAGGAGTGTGGAATGATGATTATTGAAAACCTTTGGGGGTTTTCTAATTCGACGTTCAGAGGAATTGAATTGTCATGCTGTAATATCCTCCGAAGCACGGAGTACTGAAGTCCTAGATCGTCAGAGTGACATGGCATGATGATGTCACCTAGGGTGATGTGGACCTACTTATGCATGCCACATGTCAACTTGATACGTGCCTCTTATAGACTTTATGTGCCAATTGGAACTCAACACATGTCACTCGTCGATTGGGCCACGTGTCATCTCCATATTTTGACACAAAACACCCCTAGTGCACAGTTCTAAGAAGACCACGACAATTCGAAAATTCGACGTTCAGGAGTTTTGGGGTGTGAAGTTTGGTATATCTCTGAAGCATGAAGCTCCAGGGATCCTCTCTGTGATTTATCCAGTTTTACATTCGGGAGAAATAAGGTGGGATATAGAAATAACTCTCGAAGGTATGATGCAATGAAGTCTCGAAGCTCCAAAGATTGTACCATGCAAGAGTTCGCTAGTTCAAAGTTCAGGAGAAATAAGGCATGAGGTAGTAAGAGCCTCTAAAGCCCGAAGTTCTAGAGCCCCAAAGTCTCAAATCTCTATGAAAGTTCCTTTCAGTTAAGTGTTTGGTCTTAGGTTGTGACCACATGAGATTGGGAGCTGAAGAAAAAGGGCTAGTGCCTGAAAATTGATTTTTAGGACAGAAAGGGACTTATAAAAGGAGCCTATGGGGTTTTTTATTTGTACAAACCTACACCTTAAGAAGTAAATAAGGAATGTAAACTTAAAGAGATGATCCAACACGGACCCAAGATCCAATTCGATTATGAGAAAGAAGAAGAAATGTACAGGAATTACCTCCTAGGAAGGAAACATTTTTCAGATATCCATAACTTTCTGCTCAATACTTAGAATTGAGTAGGGGATAAGTCATTGGAAGGATATTGGATGGTAGAATTGTTCACCAAACAAATTGAGTATAATTTTATGAATTTGTTAAATAATTCAACCTAACAATGTTCTGTTGGCTACACATTTTGTAGAGTTAACAACAACTAGATCAAAACAAGATCAACACATAGTGCAGAGGAATGGAAGATATACATGGGGCTTACAACTAGTAAGATGATATTAGAGGGATGGATGTCCATATGGGTAATGAATATGAAAACTTAAAATGACATGGAGAAGGAAAAGAAGAAAATATGAATATGGTAGAGACCATTAAAAATTTGCAAAACGATGTCCAAAGTAAAAAAGATGACAATGAAAGGCTTATAAAATCCAAGGAGAAACAAGAGGACTTCAACATGAAGTTAATGAAGAGATTGGAAATAATTGAAAAGAAATTGGATAAGGATAATGGATCAATAAAATAAATAATTCATAGGTTTCTTGAGGAGAAAGGAAGCATTCCAAAGGCATTCCAATAAGAGAGCGAATATTAGCTCTAGTTCATCCCCTATCAGGAAGCATAAGAAGAGGTTTGGGGTGGATGAATTGTGAGGAGAAATGAACAAAATCAAGCCTCCTATATTTGATGGTGATAACAAGAAGGATGAAGATGTAGATATATGGTTGCTAGGCGTGGGAAAATACTTTCAATTGCATAATTATTCTTCACATGCAGGAGGACGAATTACTATCTATCAGCTCAAGGGAAAGGCATCCATGTGGTGGGATCAACTTGTGTAGGTGCAACACATTAAAGAGAAAAATGTTACTTGGAAGGAATTCAAGAAGTATTTTGAAAATAAATACTTGACTAAGAGATATTATGACAAGAAAATGAAGGAGTTCTTTGAACTCAAGCTAGTGAGTATGACCATTGATGAATATGAAAGAAGGTTTTTAGAACTGTTAAAGTATGTCTCCTTCATCAAGGATGAGACAATTAAGATTCATAGGTATTTGAGTGGGATTCCATCATTCATAGGTGATAAGATACAATATGATGATCCAAATACTTTGGAGGAGACCATAAGGCGAACTAAATTCCTATATGATCAACATAAAGGAAATCAAACTTTCCAAAAATATTGGGAAGACAAGAAGAAGTTCAAGATGGAACAAAGGAAGAAAGGGAATAAGACACCATTCTTCATAAATAGTCCTTAGGGATAGTTGTTGGTTTATAGTTTACTACTGCTACCCTTCTTGGGATGACCCAAGTTCAGGTCGAATTGGTTTCCAACAAAACCCCCCTAAATCTACCATCCCTCCTAGTAAACCAGAAGGAAATACAATGCATAGGATGCACTGCGACTCTCACCCAAGATAATTCTTATGGGTGGTTGCAACTCTCATGTGCCTGCATCCTGGGAAATGAGTGGGCATCTGTGATTAAACTATGTAGTCTTCATTTATTACTTTAACACTCAACTTATATGGAATACCCTGTCATTCTTTCTCATGCATGTAAAGTAACAGATCTATCTACTCATTCACACATTTGTTTAACATCTAATAATTAACAACAGAAGAGATACATAACATTCAATCCCATAACAAAAAATATACCATGGTTCACCCCTCCTGGGATACGTCCACAAAGATTTGGATACTCTACTCTTTTATTATTCTAGTTCCAAAACTATAGCACCTCACACATTACAATTCTCCATCAGAATAGGTCGGGATCTACAATAAGGTGTACTAGATCACACCATGATCCTCAACATGTGATCTAACCCTCAAGATATCCATTATTCCCTCTCCTCCACTCAACAACTTACAATATTGATCGGGTTTTATAATCATTCTATCTTTTTACATTGTAGTAACATTGACCAGCCCAAAAACAAACAACAAAAAAACTCAAAAAACCCTCTTGAACACAACAATCTGAAACCCCCTACCTATACCTCCTAGGTGCCTACTTATACATATTTTTGTCTTACCAACCATCGCATTCTCTTACCAAAATCCTAACCCTATCATGGCTAGGTATTATTTCATGCGTGCCTCACATGCCTTTGTCTTCTGCATGCACATCTGTTTTTCACATACTGCTTTTCCTGCATGCACGTCTGCCTTACATGTGATGCTTCTTCTAGATGTGCATCCACCTCCCACATCATTTTTTTCCCTCAAAACTGGACTGTGCCCAAAAATCCCCCAAAATTGACATTGTGACTCATCCCGAGTCACTGCGTAACTCTAGTATCTGTCACTTCTTGTGCAAGCACTTTGTACATATCTATTATTCATTGGAACTGCTCCTGAGCCTGACTGCTCTTTACTGACATGGCTCAGAACACCTATGTAGTGACGGGCGGTTGTAATATCTCACCTCCTCCAAGCCTATATATTCAAGACATGCTTTCACTACATCGATTTCCACCACCAATTGTTCTGCCTTTTTCCTGTAGGGGATCCAACTGAGCCTGCCATGCAATCTTCTATTCCTGCACCACTTTTTCTTCTGCCTGAAGGTTCTTCATTTCTATGGCTATCTTGATCTTCTCTGGTAGTGACATTGTCCTCTTTTGCTGCTTGATATCTGTCATTGCTACGTGGAATATATCTTCCTTCCCTTGCAGCTCTTGTAGGCTCTCATCTTCGAGTAGCTAGGTCCATAGATGGTTTCTCTTTTCCAGTAGTTCTTCCACTCTATGTATGTTATGCGCGATGTTTCTTATAGTTTCTTTCGCGTCTTTATCCCTTTGCACTTAGACTATTGGGGGAGTTGTAGGTACTGTGCGCTTCTCTAGTTCCTTGATATTCTCTTTAAATTGTTTCATATTTTGTGCTATCTTTGTTATCTTCTCCTCCAAAGATGCTTCCTCTTATAATGTGTCATCTGAGATGGATTGAAATATTTTTTTTATCTGGGTCTCCATCTTGTCCACTTTTTACTGCGCTATCTCTTTGTTCTTCCCTTCCTGGCTGATGGCTTCCTTCAATACCATATTTTCTTCATGCGCTATTTGTAGATTCATTACGTCAGACCTTACTCTTGACTGAATCTCCTACGCCATGCTAACCTACAACTTATACGATGCCTTTTTTGGTATCTTTGGCAACACCAAGTCCAACATTTCAACATCCTTCATGGGATTCTGCATTCTTTCCTCATCAATGAACAACATATTTGGTGTTATGATAAAGTTATCACTCCCCTGAGCTGTGATTTGTACTATCTCTCCAATAGGTGCTCCTTCTCTTATTGGTGTTGATTTCTCCTTTTGTTGTTGTTCCGCCTTGATCCTCAACTGTTCCAGCATAGTTTTTACCTCCTGTACCTGTTCCAAAATTGAATCTTGATGTTTTTTCACATTTTCCCATACTTCTAACAATCAATATTCTACCGTCGTGGCTATCATCTCTACGTCATTTGCTATCAGTTATGTTTCCATTTGTTTCTTTTGGGCCTTTTCTTTCTTCTTTGTGCCACTTTCTTTCTCCACTATTCTCTTCCTTTGGTCATCTGGATGTTCAGATAATTATGGCATCTGTGTATCCATGCCAATATACTTCTGAAATTCTTCTTCCATGGTTACATCTTGTGCCTCCATCTGCACTCACCTATCTTGTCGGTCCTCCTGGTGCCTTCTTTGTACCCTGTGGACCCTATGTAGGACCATGCTGTGACTTATTTTGTGTTCTAGTTTTCTTCTAAATCAAGCTGCTTTCCCCCATTGTACCTATTGTTGTTTTCTTTTGCTGGCTAGAGACATTCCTGCCTATTTTCTATGCAGGGGTTGTGATACCCTACATATGGACTTGTACTGTTGGCATTGATGTTGGGATCTCTTGCACTTTCCACTCCTCAGGTCACTCTTGGACCTTCATGTGGATGTACTACATTTTCACACATTACTTCAACTGCAACCACTCCTTGGTTGGGTCCTTCTTTTCCTGTAGCCACATGTTGTGACATGATGCCTGGCAATTCACTATCTGTCCATATTCCTGGAATGTTTCTGGTGAAAATCTTCATGTATCCACCAAGTTTCTCTAAATCTCTATTGATTACAGAGAAAACATGTCATTGTTGAATTTATTTACCTTGGGATATGTTGTTCTTCCCAACGAGGTGTAGCGCGTTGCACCACATTTTCTTGTCCTTGGTAGGAACATCATATATGTAGGTTCATGCCACCCCATAAGTGCAATGAGGATGAGTAACCAAGAGTAGTGGAACTTATAACCCTAGTATTTCTCATCCTTACAATCCTCAAGGAATGAGTTGAGTATATACAGGGCCCAGCTCATCGAGCGCCCCTTTGCGCATTGCGTCACAACTTCTACTACTCCTGCATGAACTTCCTCTTTTAGACACTTGCACATTAATTTGCAACCAAGCAATCTAGTTGCAAATCGTGTCGCAGGATCATTGATGTCATTGATCCTGATACCTTTGTTCCCCCTCTCTGTGCCATACTTCGCGTAGATATCATCTGATATGGCCTTCTCCTTAGTCTTGTCTTCTAGGTATTGCTCTGACTTCTCCCCATCTATGGGTATCCCTGTAATCTCTGTGATGAGGTCAAAATTGATCGACACTAGACTATCCATCCACAAGATGCCTATATGCACCCTCACTAACAACTATTTAACACATCTGTTTATTTGTTTCCCATGCCCGAAGTGTGATATGTCTAATAGGTTCATGATGTCGGTGTTGTATAGTCCCAGGATCCACTGTGCAGGCTCCAACAGTGGTGTGCCTAATGGTCCCTCTCCCCTTCTCTCTAGGTATCTCTACACTGCCAAATCTGGGAACTTTGTGGCATCAAAGACATCATGGTCAGAGTATTTAAGACCATCGATGCCTCCTACCATGCTATCCCCAGTATTCACTTCATTGCGAATTTTTTGCATTACTATACTTAGTTCTTCCCATGTACGTTGCACACCATGCATACTTCTTTATTCTCTCATCTTATTTTTCCCTTGTGGAGATGATACCCAACCCTATTGCTCCATTTCCTACTCTAGTTTAATTGAAATGTTAGATTCGTTAGGTCTTCCTTGAGATCCTCTATTGTTGGATCTATCTTCTGATATTGGTTCTCTTCTAGTTGTAAGGCTGCCTGCAGAGCCTTTGCCTGGGTCTAAAAATTCTGTTTTCTCAAAGGTTATTTCAAGTGTGGTAGTAGTGAATTCACAAACATATTCCTATGTTGCATATCTCTCATGACATACTTCAACTTTCTCTTCAATCATTTGAATCTATGGTCTATCTCCCAAACAGATTCTCCTGGTTTTTGTCTGATCTCTATCATCTCATTCATGTACTAATCCTATGCGATAGGATTTTGGAATTCATTTATCAACAACTTCTTGATATCCCCAATCATTTTGGTTGTTCCTGGTGGACTATTTGCAGCTAAGCTCATGTACCAATCTAGTGCGCAGTCTCTTAGCATCATGGATAACTGTGCAAGTTTGGTATTGTCATCTATGATCTTCTTTGCTTCCCATATATTTCAACAGATAAACAAGTGCTTCTCATGGTCCTCTGATGCCTCTCCCTTGAATTTTGGTAACCTGATGGTGGGAACATGTCCTGTCATCCTAAATGTTAAACTACTACCTCCATGTGGTGTATATCCTTGACTAATGATTCTTGAACTGGCTTCTCCGGTTTTTTCACCCGCCGTAGATGTACTTCTTTTTTCATTTCTTCCACTGATTTTGGTTGCCTAAATGGTGGTGTTATTTCTGGTGTATTAGTCACACATGGGTTTATGGGTTCCACACTAACACTGATATGGATATGATTTCTTCCTTCGGTTTCTACTCTTGTACCTCGTTTCTTCCTTTCATATGTCGCACGTAGGATTTCCTCAATTTTCTCTACATCTTGAAGATCCCCTACCTCTTCTTCATCACTTGCCAAGCCTTCCCTCTCGGCTATGGATCTCTTCTTATTGTTTAGCTTATATTGGTAGGGTACTGCACTACACGTTCTTCCAGTTGTTTCCATGATCTGCTTGATATGGTCTTCCTCCATCATGATTGGATCCAAGGCCTCCTCCTTCTTTTCTTTATCCATCTCTTCCTCCATTTCTCCATCTCTTGTTAGTGATTCCACCCTTCCCCCATGCATGTAGGGATGTTTATCTATCTAAGGCCATTTTCATTACCCCTTTTTTATATAGTAACATCTTGATGGAAGTATACAACGATATGATATACCTACCTAGATCTCCCTTTAGGAAGTCTTTCTCTACTGTGCTCTAAGAATTTGCAGTATCTACTGCAAATTCTGTGATAAATCTTGTAACAATGATGTCTAACCAGAAATCTACTTCACGTGTAAATTTATTATCAACTTGTTGTAATTTCATAATCTCCAAGGATTCCATTCTAGTTGTATGTTATGATTTGTAGGGTGCAGGTTGTCTTTCAGCCTCAATATCCACTCCTGCAACACATGCAAGAAATCACAGAAAAATACTTCAAGCAAGTCGTTGAATATGTACTTGTCCAAATATTTGCGTAGTGTTAACTTTGGGTTTATGTTATCTTTCTATGCAAATTCCAGCTCCTTATTTTTCAACCAGCTCTTGATATCTACCTCTGTTGGGTTCCACAGTCTCAACATGCCCTTTTATATTCTCATTCTTTTAATGTTGTGTCACCAGATCTTCATGATTGTTCAAAAGATCTCATTAACTCAATCCATTTATATTTCAATTGGAAACAAAACCATTTGTTGGTTTATAGTTTATTCCTACTACCCTTCTTGGGCTTACCATGGTTTAGGTCCACTTGGTTTCCAACAAACCACCCCTAAATCTATCGGCCCTCCTGTTAGAGCAGAAGGAAACACAACGCACAAGATGCACTGTGCACTGCCACATGTGATAGTGCTTATGGGTGGCTGCAATGCTCAGATGCTTGCATCCTCGGAAATGAGTGGCGATCTGCGATTAAACTTTGTAGTCTTCATTTATTACTTTAACTTTCAACTTATATGGAATACCCTGTCATTGTTTCTCATGTATGTAAAGTAACAGATCTATCTAGTCATTCACAGATTTTTTTAACAACTAATCATTAAGAACATAAGAGATACATAACATTCAATCCCATAACACAAGATCTACCATGGTTCACCCCTCTCGGGCTATGTCCACAAATATTTGGTTGCTCTTATATTTTATTATTCTAGTTCCAAAAATATAGTGCCTCATGCATTACAATTATCGATCATAACAGGTTGAGATCTACAATGAGGTGGACTAGATCACACCAGGATCCTCATCGTGTGATCTAACCCTCAAGATCTCCCTTATTCCCTCTCTTCAGCTCAACATCTTACTAGAGAAATCATGTTTTACAGTCATTCTTTCTTTTTACATCATAGTAACATTGACTAACCCAAAAACAAACAACAACAAACCTCCAAAAACCCTCTTGAACAAAACAATCCGCAACCCCCTACCTAGAACTCCTAGGTACCTACTTATACATATTTTCAGCTTACTAGTCATTAAATTCTCTTAACAAAATTCTAACCCTATCATGGCTAGGTCTTCTTGCATGTGTGCCTCACATGCCTTCCTCTTCTGCATGCGCATTTGTTTTGCACGTGCTTCTTTTCCTGCAGGCATGTTTTCCTTACACATGCTGCTTCTTCTGCATGCACATTTGCCTCCCACGCCGTTCTTTTCCCTCAAAACTGGCCTGCGTCCAACAACAACCAACTTCTAGAGAGCCAAGAATGATTGAGATAGGTGGGAAAAGGCCAAGGAAACCACCTATTCAATGTTGGGGTTGTAAGGGAGATCATAAGTATATATATTTTCCTCACAAAAGTGAAAAAGTGAGAGTTGTTCACAATGTACATCAAGATGAAATAATGGAGGACATGGGAAGAAATGTACTTATGATCTATGCAACCATGGACAACAAGCAAGTTGAATTTCAATCACACATGATTGAAGTGGAAGGTATGATCAACAACCAAACCATTGAAATTTTAATTGATTTAGGAGCTAGTCATAGTTATATAGATCCTAAGATGGTGGAAATATTTCATTTTACAAGAAGTAAGCATGGAAAATCTTGGAGGGTTCAGTTGGATAGCATATCCAAAAAAACGTTTAATGATATGATTAAGTCATGTCTAGTGGGCATGAATGGGATGAGCACCAATAAAGATTTGAACATCTTTCCTTTAGGTTGCTATGAATATTTAATTGGTATGGATTGGTCAGACCAACACCATGCTATATTAAACTTTCATAACAAGGCATTTACTTTCCTGGATGAGGAAGGGAACCTAAGGATAGTCCAAGGAATTCTGAGGGTATTAACTATCAGAGAAATCTCAACAATGCAGCTGAAGAAATGTTACAGAAAGGGATGTCAAATTTTTGTAGCTCATATGGAAGAAACACATAAGGATAAGGTGTCAAATATTGAATATAATCCATTCCTGAAGGAGTTTGGGGATCTATTTAAATAAATAACAGGATTACCCCCTAAAAGAGATACTGATTTCTCTATAAATATGATTCCTGGAGTAACTCCAGTATCCAAGACTCCTTACAAGATGAGTACACCAGAACTAAAGGAGTTGCAAATGAATCTTTAAGAGTTTCTAAAGAAGGGGTATATATGCCCAAGTGTGTCCCCTTGGGGTGCCCCAGTTTTCTTTTTGAAGAAGAAGGATGGAACATTGAGACTTTGTATTTACTTCAGGTAGTTGAACAAAGTAACTGTAAAGAATAAGTATCATTTTCCAAGGATTGATGACCTCTTTGATCAGTTGAAGAATGAAAAAATATTCTCCAAGGTTGATCTCAGATGAGGGTATCATCAGGTAAGAATTAAAAATGAAGACATCAACAAGATTTCCTTCAGAACAAGGTATGGTCATTATGAGTTCACAGTGGTGCCATTTGGGTATAAAATGCACCAATTGTGTTGATGCATTTAATGAATGCTATTTTTAGAGAGTACTTAGATAAGTTTGTCATTATATTTTTGGATGACATTCTTATATATTCCAAGTTAGAAGAAGAGCATGAGAAGAACTTGATGACGATATTGCAAGTATTAAGGGAGAATCAATTGTATGCCAAATTGAGCAAGTGCTCATTTTATCAGAACCAAATTCATTATTTGGGGCATATGATATCTGAGGAAGGGATAGAAATGGACCCTGAAAAAATTGAGGCCATTAAAGGGTGGTCAACACCTTAGAATGTGACAGAAGTTAGATTCTTCATGGACCTTGTAGGATAATACAAAATATTTATTGCAAGATTATCAAAAACTGCACACCTAATCACTTCCTTGCAAAAGAAGGGAGTGACGTTCCAGTGGAAAATGGAGTGTGAAAAGAGTTTTCAACACTTGAAGAAATTATTAACCAGTTCTCCAATCCTAATGATTGTTGATCCAAATGAAGACTTTATTGTATGCACAGATGCATGCAAAGAAGGACTTAGTGGAGTCCTCAGTTAAAATGGGTATGTTGTATGTTATGAATCAAGGAAGTTCAAGGAGCATGAAAGGAATTATGCCACTCATGATTTGGAGTTGGTAGCCATAGTGCATTCCTTGAATAAGTGGAGGCACCATCTCATGGGGAAAAGGTTTGAGTTGAGGACAGACCATAATGCTCTGAAATATCTATTTGATCAACCAACTCTAAATGCCAAGCAAAGAAAGTGGTTGGAATTTCTCAATGAATATGACTTTGATATAAATCATATCAAAGGGAAAGGGAACAAGGTGGATGTTTCACTCAACATAAGAGTGCATGAGTTGCATGCTACAACCATTAGCATGTACCAATTTTATTTGAAATACAAAATCTTAGAGGATGCAAAATTAGATTTCCAATACATAGAAATAATCACAAAATTACAACAAGGTAATTTGTTGAAGAAAAATGAGGACTATAAGCTGGGAAATGATGAAATTATCATGTAGATAAGAAAAATTTATGTACTAAATTCCCAAGAATTGAGAAATATGGTATTGAGAGAAATGCATAACATACCTTATGCTAGACACCAGGGTATCCAAAAACTATTGAAGCTGTCAAGGGCCCATATTATTGGCTAGGAATGAAGAAAGAAATTGCTTAGTACATTGCCAAATGTTTGGAGTGTCAAAAGGTCAGGGTTGAGCGTATACACCCAGCTAGGTTTCTACAACCATTACCCATTCTTGAGTGGAAATGGTAAGTGGTAACAATGGACTTCATCACCAAACTGCCCAGAACAAGCAAGCATCATGATTCTATCATTTTAGTGGTGGACAAGCTTACTAAAGATGCCCATTTGATTCCAGTGAAAATCACTGACCATGAAACTAACATTGTTGATATTTATATGAGGGAAATTACTTGATTGCATGACATACCCAATACAATTGTGTCTAACAACGATCCACAATTCACATCGAATTATGGAAAGTATTATTTAAAGGATTTGGAACAAATTTGAATTTTACCACAACTTATCATCCATAATCTGATGGGAAAACAAAAAGGGTGAATCAAGTGATTGAGGATATGTTGAGGATGTATGTGATGGATAAAACATCGAAATGGGAAGACTATCTACACTTGGTAAAGTTTTCTTACAACAATGGGTACCAAGAATCTCTAAAGATGATCCTATTTGAAGCACTTAATTATGGAAGAAAGTGCAACATACCTATAAGCTAGGACAACCCAACAAATAGAGTAGTGGTTGGGCCAAAATTACTCAAGGAAATGGAAGA
>ML783892.1:327173-391968 GCA_009831015.1 Picea engelmannii | reverse complement strand
CTAGTCTCCTATATATACCAAGGAGACATTTTCATTTGGAATCATCTTGTACTTGAACATTTATGTGGGGTAAAAGGAGGTTTCCCCCTCGAAGAGGCTTATTATATGAAATTATCTCTTTTTCAAGGTGTTGAGTACTTATTATGAGGTTTTTCTATGCTATATTGATATTTGGTTCTTAACACACTTCCACTCATGAATGGGTAATGGATGTAGCAACTCAACTGGGTTTCTATGCTTAGCCTTGACCCTTTGACACTCCAAACATTTAGCGATGTACTCAACAATCTCCTTCTTCATGCATGGCCAATAATATTATCTTTTGACTACTGAAATTGTTTTATGATATCTTGGGTGTCTAGCATATGGTACATTATGCATCTCTTTTAAAATAGGACTCCTCAATTAAGGAGAATTCCATCAATTCCAAATTCATAATCTTCAAATTTCTGCTGCATTTTACCTTGCTGCAATTTTGTTACCAATTCCATGTACTGCAAATCAAATTTTGCAACCAAAGGAATTCTACCTTTAAGATCAGTTTGATGCATGCTAATGATTGTAGCATGCATTTCATGCACTCTCTTGATGAGTGAACCAACCACTTTGTTCTCCTTTCCTTTGATGTGCTTAATATCAAAGTCATACTCACATAGGAATTCCAACAATCTACTTTGCCTAGAATTCAAAGTTGGCTGATCAAACAAATATTTCAGACCATTATGGTCTATCCTCAGCTCAAAAATCTTTCCCATGAGGGAATGCCTCCACTTCTTTAGAGTGTGCACTATGGATTCCAACTCCAAATCATGAGTGGCTTATAGCCTTTCATGCTCTTTCAATTTTCTAGATTCAAAACATATCACACACCCATTATAAATGAGAACTCCACCAAGTCCTTCTTTGCATGCATCTGTGCAAACCAAAAAATATTCATTTGGATCAACAATCTTTAGAATTGGAGCACTGGTTAACAACAATTTCTTGAATCTGTTTTCACATTCTATTGTCCATTGAAACTTCACCCCCTTCCTTTGCAAGGAAGTGATTGGGTGAGGAATTCTCGAAAACCCTGCAATAAACCTTCTTTGTTAGCCAGTTAGACCCATGAAGGATATGACTTATGCCACATTCTTAGGTGTTTTCCACCCTTTAATGGCATCAATATTTTCAAGGTCCACTGCTATCCATTCTTCAGATATGATATGCCCCAAATAGTGAATTTCGCTTTGATAAAATGAACACTTGTTCAATTTGGAATACAACTGGTGCTCTCTTAATACTTGTAACATCATTCTAAAATGATTCTCATGTTCTTATGACTTGGAGTACATAAGGACTCCATCCCTAAATGAAATGAAAAACTTGTCTAAATATTCTCGGAAAACACCATTCATCAAACACATGAAAAAAACTGGTGCATTTGATAATCCAAATGGCACCACTGTGAATTCGTAATGACCATACCTTTTCTTGAAGGTAGTATTGCTGATGTATTCATCTCTGATCCTTACTTGATGATATCTTGACCTGAGGTCAATCTTTAAGAATATCTTTGCATCCTTTAACTGATCAAAGAGATCATTGATCCTTGGCAAAGGATACTTGTTCTTTATGGTCACTTTATTCAACTGTCTGAAATTGATGCACAATCTCAATGTCCCATCTTTATTTTTCACAAAAAATACTAGGGCACCCCAAGGTGACACACTTGGGCATATATACCCCTTCTTCAAAAGCTCTCTGATTTTTGCAACTCCTTCATATATGGTGTACTCATTATGTAAGGAGTCTTTAATAATTGAGCTGCTCCAGGCATCAAACTTATAGAGAAATCAATATCTCTCTTTGGGGGTAGTCCTAGTATCTCCTTGAACACATCCTCAAAATATTTCAGGACTGAGTGATCCTCCAGATTTGGCACCTTATCCTTAGGTGCTTCTTCCATATGGGATGCAAATATTTGGCAGCCCTTCCTATAACACTTCTTCAACTACATTGATGATATATCTTGGATAGTAACTTCCCTAGGAATTCCTTGGACTGTTCTTGGGTTCCCTTCCTCATCCAGGAAAGTAAATTCCTTGTTATGATAGTCTAAGATAGCAGGGTGTTGGTCCAACCAATCCATACCATTTAGAAAATCATATGAACCCAATGACAAGATGTTCAAATATACATCGGTACTTAGCTCATTCATGTCCATTGGACATGATTTAACCAACTCAACAAGTTTTCTCTTGGCTCCTATAGCCAGCTGTACCAACCAATATTTCTCATGCTTGCTTCTTGGAAAAAAACAATCTTTCCACAAATTTAGGGTCTATGTAACTATGAATAGCTCCTAAGTCTATTAAAATAGTAAAGGAATGTTTATTGATCATAGCTTCAACTTCAATCATGTGTGATTGAAACTCAACTTGCTTGTTGTCTAGGGCCACATAGATCCTTGGTACACTTCTTCCCATGTCCTCCACAATATATATACTTATGGTCTCCTTTACAACCTCAAAATTGAATGCATTTCTGCCTTGGCCTTTTCCCACCTACCTCAACCATTCTATACTCTCTAAAATATGGTCATCCTTGAGGACTATTTCTGAAAAACGGAGGCTTGTTCCCCTTCTTCCTTTTTTCCTTCTTAAAATTCTTCTTGTCCTCCCAATCTTTCTGGAAAGTAGGCTTTCCTTTTTGCTGATCATATAAGTATTTTTATCTCCTTATAGTTTCTTCCAGAGCCTTAGGATCATCATATTGGATTTCATGACCTATGAAAGATGGCATTCCACTCAGGTACCTATGAATTTCATTGTCTCATCCTTGATGAAGGAGACATACTTCAATAACTCTAAAAATATCCTTTCATATTCATCAATATTCATGCTGCTCAGTTTAAGTTAAAATAACTATTTCATATTTTTGTTCTAATACCTCTTGGTCAGACATTTCTTCTCAAAATGCCTCTTGAATTCCCTCCAAGTCACATTTTTATTTCTAAGGTGCTACACTTGCACAAGCTGATACCACCACATGGATGCCTTTCCTTTCAGCTGATAGATGGAAATTCTTCCTTCTGCATGGGAATAATATTTATGCAATTGGAATTGCTTCCTCATTCATGGAAACCATGTCTCAACATCTTCATCCTTCTTGTGCTCTCCATCAAAAGTAGGAGGTTTGATCTTATTCATTTCTCCTTTCAACTCATCCAACCCATACCTCCTATGCTTCCTGACAAATGATGTAATTCAGATACTAGGTGATCTCCTATGGGAATGCATTTGGGAGTGATGATGATGTCTACTACGACTCCTTGATCTTCATTTCTACTCAAGGGTCATGTGGCTTCCTAATTTGCTAGAGCCAATCTCCTTATAGACCTTATTTTCAATTCTGTCCAGGATTTTCATTAAATTAATATTGAATTATTCTTGTGGTTCCTTTACCTTCATAAGCCTCTCATTATCATCCTTGTGTCTTTGGAAATCTGTTTGCAATTTTTTGAGGGTCTTAGCCAGATTTGTATCTTCCTCCTTTCCTCCTCCATGTGCATTGGAGTTGGTTCCTTCCAATACTAACTAGACATTCAAATCTCTGATTTGATATTCTTGGATGTAGACTACCTAATTATTCTCCATCACTCTACACTCTATGCTGACTCTGATATGACAACTATTAATTCTGCAAAAAATGTGCAGCTGATAGAACTTTGTCAGGCTAACTGTTCTTGATAATTTCATGAAAACATGAACCATTCTCATTCATTAATATATATTAGACTTCTTTTCTTCTGATTTCCTAATAAATTCATGATTTAGATCCAATTTATGGGTGAACAATTATCTTCTCTGTCCAATACCTTTCCAATGGCTATTTCCATGCCCAATTCTGTGTTTTGAGTAGAAAGTTATGGATACTTGAATAATTTGTTACTTTCCTGTTCTTAAAAACAAAATTTTAGGTGCTATCCCCTTTTCTTCGGCCCCCAACTTCATATGACCAAGGTTTTGACCAAGCACTAACAACTAGGTGCTTATCCTATGCTTTTGGCCTCTGAGGCTCCATAACTTTAGGGATTTAAAAGATATTCCTCCATTACTATACATTTTATCTGAATGTCGATTCTCCAAACACTCGGAGGACTTACAGGTCAATGGTCCTTATTCCATGTTTAGATCTACAGTGGATAGGAGCTCCAACACTCCAGGCTTCGACATTTTTCACAACCTAAACTTTCAAATCCCCCATAGTGGCGAATTAGTGAACTCACAAAGGATGGTGGATTGATAGTCCATGGATTCCCAACATCCAACTGATATTTACTACATAACTTTGGGATTTAGGGATTTCCTTAGCACTTCTTCACAGATCTCCTGGAGTGTCGAACTAATGGAGATCCTCTGCTTCCTCCACGTTTCATCTCCCGATCAATGATCGATATTAACTCTAACCCTCTGATTTCTCGACTCACAAAAACCTACAACTCATATCCTCCGAAGTAGAATTCATCTGGACTACAAGATCTGGTGCCATGTGTCCTTTATGATCAACAATCATGATGGACTCTAGCATTTGGGCCTTTGGAAGTCCTCGACCACAACTATTTATTCTTTGAATTCTCCAAATCATAGGATCTACTGTCACATGTCCCCTCTCGATGAATGGTGAGGATTTAATCCTCTCTTCAGAGCTTCGGGGGTTTCACTTTCCTCTCACTCCATTCCTTCTAAACTCTGAATTGGTGAACCCCTAGGGTCCACATATTACTGTACACACAGGTGATACATGGAAGATTAATAGAAGCAAAGACATGGCCCAATATGAGGGGTGACATGTGTCAATTTTGTTGGCAGCCATTTCACATTTTTATCTTTTCCTTATAAGATGTCTACACAAGGGTTTTGAACCCTTAATATTCATCGCAATATTTTAAATAAAACGACACGATTATCTTGCGCATTTGCACACCTGCTTTTCATTTTTGTTTTCATGACTGCAAGCGTGAAAACCTTGAGATGGAAGTCATGTCAATGGCATTAAAATCGTCACTGGATTATTACAAATACTCTTGTTCATGTGGTCATTTTCCTTCTAACTCAATAGTGGTCACACATGTGTCAAAAACACCAAACTTTTATTTACTTTGCATTTTTGGTTGATATGGTTTCAATTTATAGGTTCGCCATGCAATGATATTTGGTGTCTTTGATTAAATCCTTGGTGCAATGGTTTCATACAACGCATACATTTTATGATCAAATCCTTGGTGCTATATTCAAAATGATTGTTTTATTTTAAATCATGCAAAGCTATTGTTTGTTCAAACATTCGGATCGACTTGTCATGGTTTTCAATAGTTGTTTGTTTGGCATATCGTTTACATTGTTTTTAACACATTCCAATAGTGATTTGAATCACCAAAGCGCCGTCAATTGTACATGTCAAAATGAATGTTTTTCATGGTATCGAGTCATTCCACCACCCTCGCACGCATAAGCGCTAATGTTTTCCTTGCACCTCGGGCTACCTCTGCTCATTTTGAGAAAATTATGGGAATTGGTCCTGTGCCTAGCCTATCTAACCTCCTCACCGTTTTACCCTGCCGACTGTGTGTTCTCTCCTATGACCCCTATAGTGAGCATAGAACCTAATGGCATCCAAACACTGCTGCTATTTGACAATGCTCGTGAGGACTTGGAGAATAATGGATGGTTAGTTTTTATCCAAAAATTTGAGGGTTTCAACCTCGCGGTCGCCCAACAGTTTTCCCTCACATTCGAAGGATGCAGGGCTAAGGTTGGGGACATCCAAATCGATCTAAATGAAGAATTCCTCAGTTCAGCCATAGGTTTGCCAGCTAAAGGGCAGAGGTGGTTTAAGAATTCGAAGGTGGACGAAGTGCCATGGCCGCATGTGTTTGTATCGAGGAAAATTGTCAGTTGTGATAGAGGTATGTCAGTCACTGCCCTTAAGTCTAGGTGGCATGATTTATTGGCCATTGTTAAGAAATTCGTGACTTGCGAAGGTCGATATGGTTTAGTGTTTCTTTACCATCTCCGGTTTCTTATGAATTTCATAGATTCCCCTTTGAATATGCCTCACTACCTCCTACGCAGTCTGTATAAAATGTCTAAATGATTTAAGAGGGAAAAGGCTGATTCAATCCTTTTCCATCACTGTTTGATCAAAATCATTATTGTCCATCATTTGAGGCTGAGTGGTGACTATTGGCAAGCTTTCCTATCAAGGAATGTCTTTGCCACTCCTGAATGTGTTCAAGTGGACAATACCGTGGTCACTGAAACCCTTGTTGGGCCAGTCGTGCCACCTCCTACCCTCCTACCCGTTGTCAAACCGTCGACCTACCCCAACGCTGACCTACCTGACACCATGCCTAATTCATCATCGAAAGACAATGCTAAGACTGTTAAGAGGCATGTAAGGAAAAAGAGCAGGGGTAATACAAATGTTAACAACAAAGGAAATAATGTTGCACGCTGGGTATCTAGATGTGCTCGGAACAAGCCCAAACAAAACACAGACCCGAAGCCTATTGTTTTCAGCGAGGAATCAGACTCTGAGATTGAACGCTTTTTGGCCGAGGAATACACGTACTCACACGGCCTCTATTTTGTTGAACCTTATGACTACGTATCCAACCTCCCACCGTGCCTCAAGGATGACCCTAACTTCCCCAGAATTAAGTTTGACAGTGGAACCCTTGGTAATTTAAAAGAACCCTCACCTGTAGTGACTCGGCCCGATCAACAACAGTGCACTCAATGCAACTCTTGGATGGAACGATACTAGACAGATGTCCCTCTGTTGCAATCCAAAATTAAGTCCTTAGAGGACCGGGTGGCTGTGTTGTCTAAGGAAAATGATAGACTGCAAGCCAACGATAAGAGGCAAAAGACCACGGGTTCTATCATCTTAAGAAATGTTGAGGCAGCTACTGCCTTTGTTAACTCAAAGTTATCCTGACCGAATCATTTTCCTACAACCCAGGTATGTTATTTCAATATCGATTTTTGGTTTGGATTAGCATAGCCAATTGTGTTCGCTCTGAATTAGTTCTGATTCAAAAACGATTCTGTTATTTTCGAATTACCAAGAATGATTTCGTTTTGAATGTGTTTGCATTGAATCAGTACAAAATATTTGTTTGCTAGATCGAATATAGCTCTGTCTTGATTGAATCGATTTAATACGATTTTGTAGTTCTTGAATTAGTATAAACGATTGAATTGGCTCTGAGTTAGTTTGATATAGTTCTATTTTGTTTGATTAAAAAATGATTCTGTTTGTTTTGGAATTAGCATAGTCGATTGTGTTTGCGTTGAATTAGTATCAAAGATTGGTTTGATAAATTGAATACAGTTCTATTTGGATTGAACCGATTTGACACGATTTTGTTGTCCTTAAAATGATTGTATTCATTTTGAATTAGTAACAAAAGAATTGTTTGATAGATCGCACAAATTCCTGTTACCATTCGATTAATTCAATACGATTTCGTTTGTTTCGGATTCGCATGAAAGATTTGGTTTGTCATACCAAGAATGATTTGCTTGTTTTAAATTGGTAATAAAGACTCTGTCTGGTTGACCGCATACATTCTTGTTATCATTTGGATTCATTTAAAACGATTTTGTCTATAAATATGACCAGCTACAGAATCGTGAGATTCTGTAGCTAGTCATAAAATTTGGATTTTTGTTAATTTTACAAATAAAACATTATCTAAACTTGTTTATTATTATCCATCTATAGGTACACACGAATTTCAATGGGAATTGGATCTGCTGTGGCAGTTTAGAACATACTTTTGTTACATAGTTTTGGTTTAAGTTGTTAGCCTTAGGCAGAAATAGTAATCTGGGAGATTGTTCCCATATTTTTGTGAACAATTTTGATATTTTCCACAGGGGATGTTTCACCCTGTGGCCTTTATATACACATTATTTTTTGTAAAGAACCCATCACTGTTGGGAGAACAAAGACTATGGACTTATGATTATACAGACTCGAATAGAAGTGGATTTGTTGTACGACTTTAGCTTCAATTCATCTTACTTTTGTTCAAGTTTCTGTGCATTTTAATTTGTAATCAAATTATTGACTACTTTAGATATCAAGATTTGTTACAGGTTGATGCGTTATGATTTAAATTCTGTCCATATTTGATGTATCTCATTGTACTCATAGCAATTACTCTGTTTGAATTTAATGAACAAAAGGTTTATCTTCTTTGTTATTTGAACAGTTATGTACAAATCTTCGCACTGGGATTTATCTAAATGTGATGATCTGTAAAATATAAGATTGTTGTTGTTTTATGTCTTGTTTGTTCTATCATTTGTATTCAAAGAGCGTTGTTTCTTCTTGTTTACGAGAATCTTGTGGAAAATCTGGTGCGGGTTTCCTCCCATCGAACAACTAAATCGGATATTGTGCATGGGACAAATTGGAAAGCGTTACTACAGGTTAGTCTGTTAGTGCTATTTAATTAGTTTAGTTCATATATAAATTTCTTGTAATCTGAACGCCTCTCACTGTTCATCTCTATAATTCAGATTTACAGTTAGGATTGTTATGGTATTGCTTAGCTTAGATAGTTTTCATTTTATCCCTTTCTCATAAAAATTATAAAAATAAAAAATAATAGTTTCGCTGTCATAAGACAAATTACAAATGATTTTTGCAAATTTAGGTCAAAATTTGTATTCTGTAAGTACTACACATATGTAATTGAGATTTAATTCTGTTGATAGCTGAACATTTTGTATTTAGAATTGTTTTTTTAAGATATTAGTTAGTAAATTGTATATATATGTTTTAAATTTGTGTATAGTTTGCTATAGTTGTTTTTTCACTTAGATTAGTTTCATTAGCTTAGTTTTCTTTTGTTTTCCTAGGACTTAGATTGGCCAACGGAGCCGCTAAACCCGTCGGAGTGGATCATCCCAAATGGCTTGGGTTATTTAGACAACCCTGGACCAGATCCACCCCTCCAGTTGACGAGCGTTCAATTTCGCTCGTCAACAAATGGTGCTAGAAGGAGGGCCTGAAAATTATTAATGGAACGAGGCGGTCGTAAGACTCCTCCACCACCCAACCTCTCACCTATAGTGACAAGAAGTCATTCAAATGACAACTTTTTCCTTCAAACAACAACCACATCAAACGATGATCTACGGATCACAGTTGAGCCAGTAACCCCAAATCCTACAGGTGGTGATGTACAAGAGATTGTTCGCCAATCTCTCTTAAGAATACATAGTGCTTTCACCTGATTAAGGCAACCAAATCAGCCTTTGGACCAACCATTAGATTTCTCTGATATTAGAGAACAACTCTGAGGCACTAACCTCACTTTAAACCCTACAGATCCAATCCTCACTCCTGTTGCAGGAGGATATGGAATACCACCCTCACCACCTCCATCATCTCCTTCTTCTTCTTCTGGAGAAGAATCTTCTGATGAAGGAATTTCCCCTTCTCAGCCTTCCACACCGCCTACACCAATGGGCAACTAGAACAATCTTGCCAGACCCTGGCTCGACCAGGATGCAGTAGCCGTACCCGGGCCTTAGCATCCCTTACCCAAACATTCGGAGAAGTGGCTCCCCAAGTTTGACCCTGACTCTAAACAGATCGCCGAAGATCACATTAAAAAGTTTATGTTAGCCATTAGAATCTGTAATGTCGAGCACGAAGACGTAGTCTATAGGTTATTCCCCTATACTTTTGAGGGCAATTCCTCTACCTGGTACTTTTCCCAGCAGCCCCATACCATCGTGTCTTGGGAGAAGTTTGAATCCTACTTTCTTGAGAAGTTTGGGGACGATAAGTCCCCAGAAGTCCTAGTCATGGAGCTTTCTAGTTTAAGAATGAACCCCAAAGAGAAAATCAAAGACTTTAACGAAAGATTCTTAACACTTAAGAACCGAATCCCTACAGACTCGATGCCTGTCGAGAATATTATCATAGCATACTATACTAAAGCCTTGCATCAAAGTATAGCCATTTGGGTAAAATGATCTAAGAAAGACACGTTGTTAGAGGCCTTCCAAGAGGCTAGCCAGATTGAAAAAGACATCCTTAGTTTAAAAGACACTACTAGTAATGAACCAGAAACTAGTTCATCTTCCAAAAAGAAAATCGAAATCCTCCCTAGACCTGCTCAAAATAAAACACAACTTGAAAGCTCGGATTTAGAAAATTTAACAAAAGTCATTCAAAAACTGTCAAATCAAGTTATAGATTTGAAAAGGATGGCTGAAGAAGATTCTTTGAGCAAAGGACCTTACAAACCCCCATTCAGGAAGCCTTTTCCCATCAACCGACCTAATCCAAATACCGAGGGCCTAAATCTAGAAAGTCTGCAATTCGCCCTTAAAACAATTCTAGAAGCCCAGGATAACTTGATGCCCCCTGAGATCCCTGAGGAAGTAGTTGAACAAGAGACAGTTTAAGAAGAAGAATTGATGCAGGAGCATCACCAGCACATCAAGCGAGCCAACGCGGAAGGCGAAAGGACAGCTGGAAAAAGCCAACACCAATTTTGAAAACACCCTGAAGTTGTTGTGCGATCTTAAATGAGTAATTAAGAAGAGGCACACTTGTACATGTAAATAGACCTTGAGCGGATTGCTCTCTTCCTTAGTACATAGAAGCATTTAAGATAGTTAATGTAAAGTAGATAGAATTTAAATTCTAGACTAGATAGTTTCTAGAGTGCAAGAGGGAAACGAGATATAGATACCCTCATTGTGCATTGTAAGATTATCAATTGAGGAAGAGCAGGAGCATGCATAGAGTTGTGTAAGAACACCCATGTACAGGCATTTGAATTAATAGAAAGAGTTGATTCAAATTAATGGTTTTGTGTCTGTTCTCTGTGTATTGATGTTGATATTCTCATGAATGTTTGTTTCCTATATATACATTTTCTTTTATATGATGTGTATATGATTTCATGGTTGAATTGAAGTCTGAGAGGAAGAGGGAATGAGTTTCAATTGTTTCTCTATTTGAGCCAGAGAATTCCTGCAAGGAGTGCAGTCGAAGTGTCCGCAAGGAGTGCATTGATAGAGGGTTCAGATAGAGATAACTTTTGTTCTCATTCATCCCAAAGGTGCAGTTGGGCACAGGAGCCGTGCAAGGAGTGCGCAGGCCGAGTTAAGTTCAGGGTTGTGAACCTGAGAAAAGCATTAAGAGATTGCTGCTACAGGCATGCGCAGAGTCAAAGACTTCAACACTTAGACGTGGTTGAAGGTTTGCCGCAAGGGGTTCGTGCAAGAGTTTTCCTGAAGGATGTGAAGGTCGTGGAAAAGCTCAGGAGGTATAGAACCTTCAAGTAATCACCAAGGTAAGCACAGGGAGTTGGTGCGTAAAGATTCAAGAGGCGTCGTAAGTTCGCGCCGTAGGTGAACAAGGCTTTGTGGAGGAATACTTGGTTCATTTCGTAATTTTCATCAGAAAGAACGGAGGCACGAAATTCTCTGAGGAATATTCGCGATAATCCGTGGGCCGTTAGATCTAGAGAAGGTGCAAGGGAGATACGTGGGTATTCCCACAGGGTTCAAAGCTTAGGAGAGGTAGAGCTATTGATCCGAGCCACCAGGTCCGTCGGATCTACTCGTGGATTGGCATATCGGGGTTTTGGGGATTGAAACCCCAAAATATTGCAGCGGAAGTCACGATATTACGATACGCGATATTTCAAAAGGCGAAGAGGATAGTGTGGGGCTGCAAGGGTCAGAGTGGACGACAGGTGGTGTACTATTTCAGGGTTTTGCAGTGAGAAGTCTTGAACTCACTGCATTAGGATTTGCGATACCGCGAACTTCAAAGTGTCGATGGAGTGACGCGGCGATTGAATAGTCCATTCACACATGTGTCGGAGTTTCAGCGCATCGAGACTCGGGAGTCAGAGAATCGAGTTGCTCGACATCGCGAGTGCTCAATGCACGATAGGAGAAGTCTTGATAGGGTAAAGGAAGAGGTCAGTGTTGACTTGTATCAGCGTTCGGGGATTTGTAGAACCAATACTCGACCACTGACCTTTGAACTCACGAATTCGCGAGTTCTGATACTCCGAGTGCAGAGAGGGGGTCGCGCGAGGGTTCTGTGGATGCAGATTTCCCGATAGGGAGATAGAAGGACTGGTTAGTGTTCTTCTGGCCGAGGGAAGAGAAGATCCTATGAGTGGACATGCTTTCGAGCGCGCCTGCATCAAGTGGTATCAGAGCACACAAAGATTCTTTGATTTCTGTAGCAGGGAAGAGAATTCACCATGCCGCCGAGAATAAAAAGGAAATCACCCGATACAGAGGATAGGGAAATGCTGAGAATAAGAGGCAGGAAGGTAACAGATCCAGCCATGGAGAGGAAAATGCGTGATCTCTGAGCTAGACTCGAAGACATGGAGACAACGCAAAGACGAACAACCAATGCAGGGGATCTGAGTGATTCCGAAAGAGAAATTGAGGCTGAACATGAAGAGGAAGTTGCAGCCGAAGATGCATCAAACGAGCATTTGATCAAATCTATTTCTAGGATGGGTGCAAAATCAAATATGGACATTCCAGTTTATGAGGGAAATCTGGATGCAGAGGAGCTTCTAGATTGGATTAGAGCTCTCGATACTTTCTTCGACTATGAAGACGTCGAAGAGGACAAGAAAGTCAAGCATGTTGTTACACACTTGAAAGGACATGCAACATTGTGGTGGGATGAACTACAAGCTGACAGACACTGCAAGGGCAAGTAGAAGATCAAGAGCTGGGACAGGATGATCGTGAAGATGAAGGCAAAATTCATCCCGAGGGATTATCAAATTACTCTGTTAAGGAGGATGCAGAACCTAAGGTAGAAGCTGATGACAGTGAAAGAATACATTGAGGAATTCTACAGACTGAACATCAGAGCAGGTCATCGGGAGAGCGATGATGAGAAAGTTTCTAGATATATGAATGTCCTAAGATATGATATCCAAGATGAGATGAGCATGGTAACCATATGAATGGTGGAAGATGCTTATCAGATGGCTCTGAAAACTGAAGAGAATCTGAGCTGAAAACAGAGTCAGAGGGGAAGAGGCAGAAGTTAGCCCAGAGGCAAGTCAGTTGCCTAGGAGAAATATCAGAAGCCCAAGGAGGAATGGAAGAAACCTTAGACTCGTACAGAGAGAGGTGGGTCCTCATAGAGAGGGCAGCAATATGCTGAACAAAGAGGACAACATAACGAGTAGAGAGGAGATTATGCTGACAATAACAATTTTCCTCGTACTAGAGGCAGAGGAAGAGGAAGAAGTGGAGTAGTTACATGCTTCACATGCGGAAAGAATGGGCACAAGTCGTATGAGTGTCCAGAGAAAAAGAAGGACATTGGAGAAGCTCACATCGCCGAAGCACAGAGGCAGGATGTTGAGGTAGAAGATACAGAAGGCGGAAGATCGCTGATGATGCGAAAAGTCCTTTTGACACCCGAGAAGGAGGTGGAAAGTTCAGTCCAAAGGACCAGACTTTTTAGGACTGCTTGCAAGACCAAGGATAGGGTATGCAAGGTCATTGTTGACAGTGGTAGCACAGATAATATCGTATCTACAGAGATGGTAGAGAAGCTGGAGCTGGAGACGACTGATCATCCAAGCCCATACAGAGTTTTGTGGCTACAGAAAGGACACTAGGTAACTGTCACTAAACAATGCTTGGTTGATTTTAAGATAGGAGGATATAATGATAAGATCTTGTACGATGTTATTCCCATGGATGTTTGTCATCTATTTCTGGGTAGACCATGGCAATATGATAGAAATGTGATTCGTGATGGGTGAATGAACACATACACCCTGGAGAAGAATGGGGGGACACACATGTTGCTTCCAATTAAGGATAAGGAGGTGAAGCCGGAAGTAAGTAACACAATACTTCTCATGAGTGAGAAGGAACTTCTTACAGATTTTAAGAAGAAGGAGGATCCAAAATTCTTTGTGGTCAGGAAGCCGAAGATTGTACTGACTAGTACAAGAGTGGATCATTTACCAGATGAAGTTCAGGAACTGCTGGAAGAGTTCACTGATATAGTCATGGATGAATTACCTCGTTCGTTACCACCGATGAGAAGTGTGAGTCATCACATTGACATCATACCAGGAGCCAGTTTTCCAAACAAAGCCACGTACAGATTGACGCCACAGGAGAATGAGGAGGTTAAGAGGCAAGTCCATGAGTTATTGGACAAAGGATTGGTCAGGGAAAGCTTGAGTCCGTGTGCTGTTCCAACAGTACTCAGTCCGAAGAAAGATGAAGGATGGAGGATGTGTACTGACTCGATGGTGATAAATAAGATAACCATTAGGTACAGATTTCCATTGCCAGGGATGGATGATTTGATGGATTTCTTGAGTGGAGCAAAGTACTTTTCAAAGATTGATTTGAAAAGCGGTTATCATAAGATTCATATGAGAGAAGGTGATGAATGGAAGACAACATTCAAAACAAACGAGGGTTTTTATGAATGTCTTGTTATGCCGTTTGGCTTAACAAATGTGCCAAGTACCTTTATGAGGTTGATGAACAAAGTCCTGAAGGAGTTGATCGGGAAATTTTTCATCGTGTATTTGGATGACATACTGATCTATAGTAAGACAGTGGCAAAACATCTGAAGCATTTGGCTACAATGATGTAGAGATTACAGTAGGAAAAGATGTTGATAAATATGAAGAATTCCTCATTCATGAAGACAAAGCTCATTTACTTGGGGTTTTTTATTTTGGAAAATGAGTTGAGGATGGATCTAGATAAGGTGGAAGTGATTAAGAATTGGCCATCACCGAAAAATATTTTTGAGGTGAGAAGTTTTCATGGATTGGCTAGTTTCTACCGAAAGTTCATCAGGAATTTCAGTGGAATTAGCACAACAATGATGGATACAGTGAAGAAGCAGCATAAGTCTTTTCACTAGACTGATGAGGCTGAGAAGAGCTTCAAATTGTTGAAGCGGAAGATTACAGAACAACCGGTTTTGGTGTTGCCGGATTTCCATAAGACATTTCAGGTAAAATGCGATGAAAGCGGATTTGCAATCGGGGTAGTCTTAAGTCAAGAAGACAGACCGATAGCGTATTTCAGCGAGAAGATGAATGAAGCAAAATTGAAGTACTCCACATATGATAAGGATTTTTATGCTATCATACAAGCATTAAAGAAATGGAGGCATTACTTAATCCCGAAAGAGTTTGTATTGTACAGTGATAATCATGCATTGCAGTTTGTGACTCAACAGGAAAAGTTGAATCAGAAACATGTAAAATGGGTTGAGTATATGCAGAATTTCACATTTGTGATCAAACATATTTCTGGTACTGCTAACAAAGTTGCTGATGCTTTGAGCAGGAAGTGTTTGCTGTTGCAGGAGTTCAAGTTCAAAACATTGGGTTTTGAAGATCTCAGGAACAAGTACGCAGATGATCAGGATTTTGGGGAGGCGTATGAAGCAACTGAGAATCCAGTTCTCAAAGATAGAAGCCAATGGATAGAGTATATGATCCAGGAAGGGTTGTTGTTCAAAGGCAATCAACAGTGTATTCCGAAATGCTCCATGAGGGATAACTTGCTAAAGGAAAAACACAGTGGAGGATTGGCAGGACATTTCGGTCATGACAAAACATTCGCGAAGCTGAATGAGTCATATTTTTGGTCGGGAATGAGAGAAGATGTTAAGAAATTCGTAGACAGATGTAGAGTTTGCCATCATTTGAAGGGAAGAAAGTAGAATGCGGGGTTTTACCAACCATTGCCCATACCAGAAAGGCCATGGGATGCGATTAGCATGGATTTTTTATTGGGGTTGCCAAGAACACAAAGAGGTTGTGATTCAATATTTGTGGTAGTGGATAGATTTTCCAAAATGGCACACTTCATCCCATGCCATAAGACCAGTGATGAAACTCACATTGCCAATCTATTCTTCAAAGAGGTCATTCAACTTCATGGGTTGCCAAGGAGTATAGTTTCAGATCGGGATACAAAGTTTGTGGGACATTTTTGGAGGACATTGTGGAAGAAGCTGGGGACTAACTTGATGTTTTTATTCATCTTATCATCCTCAGATGGATGGACAGACAGAAGTAGTGAACAAAAGTCTGGGAGACTTGCTGAGAAACTTGGTGACAGAGCACCATACCCAGTGGGACCACATATTACCACAAGCAGAGTTTGCATACAATGACTCAGTCAATAGGAGCACAAGCCAGAGTCAATTTCAGGTTGTATATGGGATGCAACTGAGAGGAATTTCTGAACTAAGAGATTTAGAACAGACTGCGACTAACAGGGCTAGTGCAAAATATTTCGCAGAGGCGATGAAAGAACTTCACAGCCAGGTGAAGGAGCGATTGCTGAATTCAAGTCAGGAGTATAAGCGCAGAGCTGATAAGCATAGAAGATAACTTCAGTTTCAGGTTGGTGATCTGGTTCTGGCACATTTAAGAAAAGAAAGGTTCCTGAGAGGAACATACAATAAGTTGAAAATGAAGAAAATCGGGCCATGCAAGGTCTTGAAGAAATTTGGGGACAACGCTTATGAGATTGAATTACTCGATGGGATCAGAATATCTCCGATATTCAACATCTCATATTTGTACCCATATAGAGTTGGGGAAGCAGAGACTAGAGATAAGCAGCCAGTGATTCAGTGGACAAAACAAATGCCAGTTGCAGAGAAGCCACAAATGGAGTGCATACTGGACAAGAGAGTGAGTAAGAGGACCAGTTGAAAGCAGTACTTTGAGTATCTGGTCAAGTGGAAGAATCATCCAGTTGAAGATGCAAGCTGGGAGACTAAAGTAGAGATACAGAAGCATGGACAGACCGTGCAGGAGCTCATGGAAAGGAGCCCATGAAATTTTTCAATAAAGGGAGTATGATGCAGGAGCATCGCCAACACATCAAGCGAGCCAACGCAGAAGGCGAAAGGATAGCTGGACAAAGCCAACACCAATTTTGAAAACACCCTGAAGTTGTTGCGCGATCTTAAATGAGTAATTAAGAAGAGGCACACTTGTACATGTAAATGGACCTTGAGCGGATTTCTCTTGTCCTTAGTAGGTAGAGTCATTTAAGATAGTTAATGTAAAGTAGATATAATTTAAATTATAGACTAGACAGTTTCTAGAGCGCAAGAGGGAAACGGGATATAGACACCCTCATTGTGCATTGTAAGATTATCAATTCAGGAAGAGTAGGAGCATGCAGAGAGTCGTGTAAGAACACCCATGTACAGACATTTGAATTAATAGAAAGAGTTGATTCAAATTCATGGTTTTGTGTTTGTTCTCTGTGTATTGATGTTGATATGCTCATGAATGTTTGTTTCTTATATATACATTTGATTTTATATGCTGTGTATATGATTTCATGGTTGAATTGAAGTCTGAGAGGAAGAGGGAATGAGTTTCAATTGTTTCTCTATTTGAGCCAAAGAATTCCTGCAAGGAGTGCAGTCGAAGTGTCCGCAAGGAGTGCGTTGACAGAGGGTTCAGATAGAGATAACTTTTGTTCTCATTCATCCCAAAGGTGAAGTTGGGCACAGGAGCCGTGCAAGGAGTGCGCAGGCCGAGATAATTTTAGGGTTGTGAACCTGAGCAAAGCATTAAGAGATTGTTGTTGCAGGAGTGCGCAGAGTCGAAGACTTCAACACTTAGATGTGGTTGAAGGTTTGTCGCAAGGGGTGCATGCAAGAGTTTTCCTGAAGGACGTGAAGGTCATGGAAAAGCTCAGGAGGTATAGAACCTTCGAGTAATCACCAAGGTAAGCACAGGGAGTTGGTGCGTAAATATTCAAGAGGCGTCGTAAGTTCACGCCGCAGGTGAACAAGGCTTCGTGGAGGAATACTTGGTTCATTTCGTAGGTTTCATCAGAAAGAACAGACGCACGAAATTATCTGAGGAGAATTCGTGATAATCCGTGGGCCATTAGATCTCGAGAAGGTGCAAGGGAGATACGTGGGTATTCCCACAGGGTTCAAAGCTCAGGAGAGGTAGAGCTGTTGATCTGAGCCACCAGGGCCGTCGGATCTACTCGTGGATCGGCATATCGGGGTTTCGTGGATTGAAACTCCAAAATATTGCAGCGGAAGTCGCGATATTACGATACACGATATTTTGAAAGGCTAAGAGGATAGTGTGGGGACGTAAGGGTCAGAGTGGAGGACAGGTGGCGTACTATTTTGGGGTTTTGCAGTGAGAAGTCCCAAACTCACTGCATTAGGATTCATGATACCGCGAACTCTGAAGTGATGATGGAGTGAAGCGGCGATTGAATAGTCCATTCGCACGTGTGTCGGAGTTTCGATGCATCGGGACTCGAGAGTCAAAGAATCGAGTTGCTCGACATCGCGAGTGCCAAATGTGTGATAGGAGAAGTCCCAACAGGGTAAAGGAAGAGGTTAGCGTTGACTTGTATCGGCGTTCGGGGATTCGTAGAACCAATTCTCGACCACTGACCTTTGAACTCATGAAGTCGCGAGTTCCGATCCTCCGAGTGCAAAGAGGTGGTCGTGCGAGGGTTCTGTGGGTGCAGATTTCCTGATAGGGAGATAGAAGGACCGGTTAGTGTTCTTCGGGCCGAGGGAAGAGAAGATCTTGTGAGCAGACGTTTTTGCGAGCGCGCCTGCATCAAGAATCTTCTCCGAACATTTTTGGACACTTCTCGGATAGCATTTTTCAAGCTAATTTTGAGACAGTTCATCCCTACAATACTAGGAGTAAGACAACAAAGAAACCTTCTTCAGAAAACACTACAACTTTGCCTCCAAAACAATCTAAACTAGATGAGACTAAACAGAGTCATGTAAACCCCAACTTAGATTATGATTTAGTTGAAGATCTAAAAAAGTTAAGGGCTAACATTTCTGTTTATGAATTATTAAAATTTCCATTTCTGCTACAAAAAATGTTACAGAATATCGCAGAGAACAGCAAGAACGAAAATTCAAGCAGTAACAAGGTTGTTCAGAACAAAGTTCCTTAGAAGACTTCCGCTAAGAACAATTCTGATTCTCACGAGAAAGGAAGCCTTCCTGTAAATAATGTAACAAATGTAGATAAATTATCTTTAGAGGCTGCGAGTAAAAAGCCACAAGCTTCCACCATCAACACTCACAGAAATGTACCTCCATTTTTGTTAACTTTCGAAATCTTTAATAGAAACGTGCACAATTGTATGGTAGATTCATGAGCATCATCCAATGTAATTCCATGGTCTGTATGTCAGAAGATTAATGCTGAAGTTGAACCATCCACCTTAAAAATCATCCAACTTGATCGAACTAGTGTTAAAGTTATAGGCGAATTAAGGAATGTACTTATAAGATTATCGTATAACCCCAAAGTTCATCAAGTAATTGATATTATTGTTGTGGATATTCCAGAAGTGTATGGTTTGTTTTTAAGCAGGGACTAGTCAGAGCAGCTACACGGCTACTTCGCGACGGATTGGTCTCACCTATGGCTGCCTGAGAACGGAAAGCCCAACAAGATCAAGGTAAATCGTGAATGCTACCTAAAGCTCATAGTCACAGATTTAAATGATCCCAATGAACCATTTACCCCTTCTGCTGATTCACCCAAAATACAAGGGATGGATACCGTTTTCGACAATTTCATGGCTGAAACTTCAGCTATCACCAACCCGGAACAACAATCCGAGATTGTAGCATATGTGTGGCCAACATTTTCTACACAATGGTCTCATGCACCCGATAAAAATCAAATTTGGTCTCTCTACTTTGACGGGTCAAAGTCCAAATAAGGAGTTGGTGTGGGTTGCGTTATTATTGATCCCGCAGGTAAAAAAACCCTGATTGCATGCAGGTTAGAATTTGAATGTACTAATAACACAATATAATATGAGGCTTTATTGCAGGGCCTCAGAAAATCTTTAGACATGAACATTCAAAATTTGACTATCTTTGGCGATTCAGAAATCGTGGTGAGACAGGTAAGAGATTCTATCCACTGCCTGTCTCCGCATCTTAAAAGTTACCAATCCAAGGTATGGAATTTAATGAATAAGGTTTTTTTCTTTCAATATAAATTCTATTCCTAGATTGAATAATTCTGAAGCTGATTTATTAGCTAATGTAGCTTCCAAACTCTTTCCTACAGAAGGCTTGTCCCCAAATGCATTCTCTGTCGAACTGTTGTTCAGGCCATCCGTTCCTGACAACATCATGAATTGGAGAGTCTTCGATGACGATCAACATATTATTAGCTTCCTGCATATGGAAAAAACTTTCCAAGGAGCGGTGATCGACGAATGCACTCATGACGACAATCTATATGATTTCATGGTAATACCAAATCCAAGATCTCCTGAATCTTCATCGGACATGGTAAATTAGATCCCTAAATCTATAGTTAGATTAGAAAAATTTTATGATCTTCAAGATAAATTCAAAAAATCGGTCAACTGTAAAACCAATAGTTCCTCATTATCATATGAAAAAGTAAACTTGGGAACTAATGGCAATCCACAGTGCATTAATTTAGGGGTGGGGTGTTCTGAACAAGAGAAAGCTGCCTTTATTAAATTGTTTAAATCATTCAAAGATGTTTTTGCATGGACGTATGATGACCTTAAAACTTTCGACCCTAACATCATACAACACGTCATTCCTATGAAACCCCAAACCTTGTCGTTTCAACAAAAGTTAAGAAAAATGCACCCTAAACTTGAACCGACCGTCAAAAAAGAATAAAATAAACTCCTGAATGCTAAGATAATTTTCCCAGTTAGGCACACACAATGGGTTTCTAACCTTGTCCCTGTCCGGAAGAAAAGTGGGGAAATCCAACTATGCGTCGATTTTCGAAACCTTAATAGAGCATCTGATAAAGACAACTACCCCGTCCCACCCATGGAACAGATCCTTCAATAGGTATCTATTTCTGAAAGACTATCCTTTTTGGATGGTTTTTCAGGGTACAACCAAGTCCTGATGTCTCCTCCAGACAAAATTAAAACTACCTTCCGCACTCCATGGGGCACCTACGCTTATAGGAAAATGCCCTCTGGACTGATTAATGCCAGTGCCACTTTCCAGAGAGCGATGGACATCACTTTCCAAGGCTTAATCAATCAATACATCATAGTTTACTTATATGATGTTACTATATTTTCCAAAAATAAAACTGATCATCTAGCTCATTTAAGAGCCGTTCTACAGCGATGTCGTAAATACGTCATTTCCTTGAATCCTAAAAAATCTATCTTCGCAGTAGAACAAGGTAAACTCTTAGGATTTATTGTGTCAAGCAAAGGGATGATTATCGACCCTGAAAGGACTCAAGTCATATTGAAACTTCCCCCTCCCTCATCCAAAAAGTCTATGCAGTCTTTCTTAGGCCAGATAAATTTTGTCAGGAGATTCGTCCCTAGTTTTTCTGAAATGGTGAGACCTTTACAGAATTTGATTAAGAAAGAAACACAATATCATTGGGGACCCTTAGAAAACCAATCTTTTAGTTCGATAAAAAATGCCATAATAGACGCTCCTTCTCTCATGAGCCCCAACTTTTCGCAAGACTTCATGCTCTACACATTTGCTTCTGACCGCTCCTACGTTGTTGTCCTAACTCAAAAGAACACTGAAAACAATGAAGTGCCCATTTCCTTTATGAGATTTTCTTTCAAAGGTGCGGAAATTAACTACCCAGCAGTAGATCAACAAGCCTATGTTGTTTTCAAAGTAGCCAAGCACTTCCGATCTTATCTTTTGAAATCTATTACGAAAATTATTGTCCCTTACCCAGCCGTCAGAAATCTGTTAGTGCAGAAAGAACTAGGTGAAAAGAGGGCAAACTGGGTTACCTCCTTACAAGAGTATGGCATAGAAATCACCCCAGCTCAAATAGTGAGAGGCTAAGGGCTATGCAAGTTAGTCGCTGAGTCAGTAGCAGGACAACAAGAAGAAAACAATATGTCAAACCCAGGACAACACAACCAAAATTCAATCTGCTGTGCACAAAACTCTGTCAGTCCCTGGTATGATGATATAAAATTCTATATTGAACATGGGTCAGCCCCCCGTCACCTAGATCCCACTAAAAGAAGAGTGTTAAGATTAAAATCTGCCTCCTTTCAGTTGATTAATGGTATTCTATTTCGTCAAAATTTTGATGGAGTACTAATGCGCTGTCTTGAAAAAGATGAAGCAAAAAAGGTCTTACTAGAATTGCACGCAGGAGAAGCTGGTGGGCATTTTGGTGGAGACACCACTGGCCATAAAGTTTTAAGAGCAGGTTATTACTGTCCTACGCTCTTTAGAGATGCTCATGCCTTGTATCGCAAGTGTGTTATTTTTTAGAAAGCATCCAGGTGGATACAAAAACCAGCCTTTCCTTTACAGCCTGTCTCAGTAGACTCCCCTTTTCAGCAGTGGGGTCTTGATATCATAGGTCCAATCAATCTGCCGTCCTCATAGAAGCATAAGTTTATTGTAACAGCCACAGATTACTTCACCAGGTGGTCTGAAGCTGCCGCATTAAGAACTGTGAATACCAATCAGGTAATTGCCTTTTTAAATTCAAATATTATTACTCGTTTTGGTATCCCTGACTGTTTAGTATTTGATAACGCGTCTTATTTTTCGTCTCTTGAGATGAGCGAGTTCGCTCTAGAAAAGGGAATTAAATTGAAGTATTCTGCCAGCTACTACCCTCAGGGCAATGGATTGGTAGAATCAACTAATAAGAATCTGATTAAAATCATTAAGAGAACGGTAGCTGAAAATCACAAAAATTGACACAATGCACTGTTAAACGCAATCTGGGCTGATAGAGTAACACTGAAAACTGCTGTAGGTAACTCTCCCTTCTTTCTCGTCTATGGTAGAGAAACAATTCTACCACCACATATTCTTCTTCCTTCACTACAACTATCGCAGAAAATACAAGAAGAAGACTGCCCCCCTTTGGAGAACTGAACTAACACTTTAATGAAACTAGAAGAGGTAAGGGCTCAAGCTAAATGTAAGTTAGATCAACATCAACTAGTGGTTAAAAGATGGTTTGATTCCAACTCTGCCTCTGATCGAAACTTCAAAGTAGGTGACCTTGTCCTAAAATGGGACAAACCGCATGAGGGAAAGGGAGAGCATACGAAGTTTTAGAACTTATGGCTAGGACCGTTTGTAATTGCTGAGAAATTGGGTCCCAGCTCTTTCCAATTACAGAATCTAGAGGGACATCCAGACACCTATCCGGTGAATGGCCAAGCTTTGAGAATATATTTTGCTTGATGACAACCCTGTGTATACTGTGTAAATATTTTTCTTATGTTTGCTTTTTCTTTTTTCTGTTTTGGTTTTGATTTTTTCCCTTACGCTTATCAGTTTTGATTTTTGGAAATACACATACCTGCATTTTGAACTGTTCAGACAAAGAAAATAGAAAATTCTTTCTCTGAAATGACTGCTGAAAAATTGTCTAAACATCAATTATAATATACTTCTGAAATTTACAGCCATGTTAGGGAAAGATTGTTGTTTGAAAGAAGTTTATTGATTTCAGTCTATAAGTGAAGCCTATCATGATCATCCATTATCTTCTTACGTTGTCCCTGTTCCTTAAGGGAATAACTCAAAAGATGTCTCCCTTCTTTCGAAGATCGGTTTTGTAAATAAACCATCTCTGAATCTTAATAAAGGACAGTTTTAAAAATTCTTTCAAGGTCTGTAAAAATATGTCTAAAATATCATAATTTTCAGCGTCACCCCGCTCAATTATATATCTTTAAAAACTAAACAAACCAAAAAAGAGCTGTGGGAAGGGCCTGTAAACCCGCCGAGATGTTGAACAGGTCTGCTGGCAGCGGGTAAATGCATGCATGATGCCAAGACAAATTTTTCGGGATACTGAACAGGCCCGCTGGCATCAAAGCAATGTCAGGTATATGAAAATCTACAAATATGGAATCTCTTGACGTTAAAATGTCCTTTATTCTGATTTGGAACTTCTTGGCAGGATACATATATCAGAGTGGGTTAAATGGAAACCCTGTCGAGGCTATGAATGCCTGCTGGAAGCAGTGGCTCTATCAACAGTATTGGAGATTTATCTTTAATATCATGACTCACTTGTCTTAAGACTGTTATCAGTTTTCATCTTTTAAGCACAGCTGGAATATTTTATTAATGATGATGTTTAAACAATTTTCTGGTTGTTTTTGAGTTAGAATTATTCTCATTATCATAATTTGGATTTTTTCTTTTGGCAGAGATAACTGCTTCTACCAGTGTGTTTCCATTGTTGGCAGCCATTTCACATTTTTATCTTTTCCTTATAAGCTACCTACACAAGGGTTTTGAACCCTTAATATTCATCGCAATCTTTTAAATAAAATGACACGATTATCTTGCGCATTTGCACACCTGTTTTTCGTTTTCGTTTTCACGACTGCAAGCGTGAAAACCTTGAGTTGGAATTCATGCTGATGGCATTAAAATCATCACTGGATTATTACGAATACTGTTGTTCATGTGGTCATTTTCCTTCTAACTCAATAGTGGTCACACATGTGTAAAAAACACCAAACTTTTATTTACTTTACATTTTTGGTTGATATGGTTTCAATTTATAGGTTTGCCATGCAATGATCTTTGGTGTCTTTGATTAAATCCTTGGTGCAATGGTTTCATACAATGCATACATTTTATGATCAAATCCTTGGTGCTATATTCAAAATGATTGTTTTATTTTAAATCATACAAACCTATTAATTGTTCAAACATTCGGATCGACTTGTCATGGTTTTCAATAATTGTTTGTTTGGCATATCGTTTACATTGTTTTTAACACATTCCAATAGTGATTTGAATCACCAAAGCACCATCAATTGTACATGTCGAAATGAATGTTTTGTATGGTATCGAGTCATTCCACCAACCTCACATGCATAAGTGTTAATGTTTGTCTTGCACATCGGGCTACCTCTGCTTGTTTTGAGAAAATTGTGGGAATTGGTCATGTGCCTATCCTGTCTAACCTCCTCACCATTTTACCCTGTCGATTGTGTGTTCTCTCCTATGGCCCTTGTAGTGCGCATAGAACCTAATGGCTTCCAAACACTGCTGCTATTTGACAATGCTCATGAGGACTTGGAGAATAATGGCTGGTTAGTTTTTATCCAAAAATTTGAGGGTTTCAACCTCGTGGTCGCCCAACAGTTTTCCCTCACATTTGACGGATGCATGGCTAAGGTTGGGGACATCCAACTCGAGCTAAATGAAGAATTCCTCAGTTCAGCGATGGGTTTTCCAGCTAAAGGGAAGAGGTGGTTTAAGAATTTGAAGGTGGACGAAGTGCCGTGGCTGCTCCTGTTTACATAGAGGAAAATTGTCAGTTGTGATAGAGGTATGCCAGTCACTTCCCTTAAGTCTAGGTGGCATGATTTATTGGCCATTGTTAAGAAATTCATGACTTGCGAAGGTTGATATGGTTTAGTGTTTCTTTACCATCTCCGGTTGCTTATGAATTTCATAGATTTCCTTTTGAATATGCCTCACTACCTCCTACGTAGTCTGTATAAAATGTATAAATGATTTAAGAGGGAAAAGGCTGATTCCATCCTTTTCCATCACTGTTTGATCAAAATCATTATTGTCCATCATTTTTGGCTGAGTGGTGACTGTTGGCAAGCTTTCCTATCAAGGAATGGCTTTGCCACTCCTGAATGTGTTCAAGTGGACAAGACCATGGTCACTAAAACCCTTGTTGGGCTAGTCGTGCCACCTCCTACCCTCCTATCTGATGTCAAACCCTCGACCTACCCCAACGCTGACCTACCCGACACCATGCCTAATTTGTGTTCGAAAGACAATGCTAAGACTGTTAAGAGGCTTGTAAGGAAAAAGGGCAGGGGTAATACAAATGTTAACAACAAAGGAAAGAAAGCTACACGCTGGGTATCTAGGTGTGCTCGGAACAAGCCCAAACAAAACACAGACCCAAAGCCTATTGTTTTGAGCGAGGACTCGGACTCTGATATTGAACGCTTTTTGGCCGAGGAATACCCGTACTCACATGGACTCTATTCTGTTGAACCTTATGACTACGTATCCAACCTCCCACCGTGCCTCAAGGATGACCCTAACTTCCCCATAATTAATTTTGACAGTGGAACCCTTAGTAATTTAAAATAACCCTCACCCGTAGTGACTCAGCCCGATCAACAATAGTGCACTCAATGAAACTCTTGGCTAGAACGATACTACATAGATATCCCTCTGTTGCAATCCAAAATTAAGTCCTTAGAGGATCGGGTGGCTGTGTTGTCTAAGGAAAATGAAAGACTGCAAGCCAACGATAAGAGGCAAAAGACCACGGGTTCTATGGTCTTCAGAAATGTTGAGGCAGCTACTGCCTTTGTTAACTCAAATTTATCCTGACCGAATCGTTTTCCTACAACCCAGGTATGTTATTTCAATATCGATTTTTGGTTTGGATTAGCATAGCCGATTGTGTTTGCTCTGAATTAGTTCTGATTCAAAAATGATTCTGATATTTTTGAATTACCAAGAATGATTTCGTTTTGAATTGTGTTTGCATTGAATCAGTACAAAATATTTTTTTGCTAGATCGAATATAGCTCTGTCTTGATTGAATCGATTTAATATGATTTTGTAGGTCTTGAATTAGTATAAATGATTGAATTGGCTCTGAGTTAGTTTGATATAGTTCTGTTTTGTTCGATTCAAAAACAATTTTGTTTGTTTTGGAATTAGCATAGTCGATTGTGTTTGCGTTGAATTAGTATCAAAGATTGGTTTGATAAATCAAATACAATTCTGTTTGGATTGAACCGATTTGACATGATTGTGTTGTCCTTGAATTAGCATAAACGATTATATTCATTTTGAATTAGTAACAAAAGAATTGTTTGATAGATCACACACATTCCTGTTACCATTCGATTAATTCAATACGATTTCGTTTGTTTCAGATTAGCATGAAAGATTTGGTTTGTCATACCAAGAATGATTTGCTTGTTTTAAATTGGTAATAAAGACTCTATCTGGTTGACCACTTACATTCTTGTTATCATTTGGATTCATTTAAAATGATTTTGTCTGTAAATATGACCAGATACAGAATCATGAGATTCTGTAGCTAGTCATAAAATTTGGATTTTTGTTAATTTTACAAATAAAACATTATCTAAAATTGTTTTTTCTTATCCATCTACAGGTACACACGAATTTCAATGGGAATTGGATCTGCTATGGCAGTTTAGAACATACTTTTGTTACATAGTTTTGGTTTAAGTTGTTAGTCTTAGGCAAAAATAGTAATCTGGGAGATTGTTCCCATATTTTTGTGAACAGTTTTGATACTTTCCACAGCGGATGTTTCACCCTGTGGCCTTTATATACACATTATTTTTTGTAAAGAACCCATCACTGTTGGGAGAACAAAGAATATGGACTTATGATTATACAGACTCGAATAGAAGTGGATTTGTTGTACGGCTTTAGCTTCAATTCATCTTGCTTTTGTTCAAGTTTCTGTGCATTTTAATTTGTAATCAAATTATTGACTACTTTAGATATCAATATTTGTTACAGGTTGATGCGTTATGATTTAAATTTTGTCCATATTTGATGTATCTCATTGTACTCACATCAATTACTCTGTTTGAATTTAATGAACAAAAGGTTTATCTTCTTTATTATTTGAACAGTTATGTACAAATCTTCGCACTGGGATTTATCTAAATGTGATGATCTGTAAAATATAAGATTGTTGTTGTTTTATGTCTTGTTTGTTCTGTCATTTGTATTCAAAGAGCATTGTTTCTTCTTGTTTACAAGAAGCTTCTGGAAAATCTGGTGCGGATTTCCTCCCATCGAACAACTTAATCGGATATTTTGCACGGGACAAATTGGAAAGCATTACTACAGTTTAGTCTGTTAGTGCTATTTAATTAGTTTAGTTCATATATAAATTTCTTGTAATCTGAACGCCTCTCACTATTCATCTCTATAATTCAGATTTACAGTTAGGATTGTTATGTTATTGCTTAGCTTAGATAGTTCTGATTTTATCCCTTTCTCGTAAAAATTATAAAAATAAAAAATAATAGTTTCGCTATCATAAGACAAATTACAAATGATTTTTGCAAATTTAGGTCAAAATTTGTATTCTGTAAATACTACACATATGTAATTGAGATTTAATTCTATTGATAGCTGAACATTTTATAATTAGAATTGTTTTTTTAAGATATTAGTTAGTAAACTGTATATATATGTTTTAGATTTGTGTATAGTTTGCTATAGTTGTTTTTTCACTTAGATTAGTTTCATTAGCTTAGTTTTGTTTTGTTTTCCTAGGACTTAGATTGGCCAATGGAGCCGCTAAACCCGTCGGAGTGGATCATCCCAAATGGCTTGGGTTATTTAGACAACACTGGACCGGATCCACCCCTCCAGTTGACGAGCGTTCAATTTCGCCCGTCAACAAATTTCTAAATAGAAAAATCATCCTTCCAAAATCACATAACACACTTCCATGTGGCATGCATCTCGTGTTTCCACATCACCCCAGGTGACATCATCAATCCAGGTTACTATGGAACTTTGGGACTTCAAAGTTCTAAAATTTCTCTCAATAGTTTTCCCCGAACAACAAACTCCCAAACTGTTGAACCTCCTAGAGCCCACATAGTACAACTCTCACCAATCAAAGTGGTGACACATGGCCTCACCATCGAGTGACGCATGTCAGGTCCCAATCGGTCCTAAGGGACTATCAAATTATAGAAATGAGTGACACATGGTAGACCTAGGTTGGTCCACATCACTCTAGGTGACATTGACATGCCCTATCATACATGGGGCTTCAGGACTTCTGGGATTTCCTATCTTCGATACTTTCCAAAAACCTATTGAAATTTTGAATTGTCAAACTATTGAACTAGTCCACATCACCCCTGGTGACATCATCATGTCACATCACTTCAAAAAATCGAGAATTCGACGATTCTTTCACATCTACACTTTTTCAAAAACTGTTGAATTGGAAAACAGGTCAACGTCGTCGTTGAAGATTCAAGACTTCAAAATTTCGGTGGATCTTTTCTCATCATCTCACTTACAAAACTTCTGAACTATCGACTATCGATGGATGGTTCCTGTAGATTTGGGATTTCGACAATTTCGCTGCAGAACACCCCTCAACCCCAAAAAATTTGAACACTGAACATTTCTTAGTATGAGGACATGCGTCCCTAAAAAATGGATGATCCTGATTAGTTTCGAACTTCAAGACTTCGACAGTTTTCTCTACTTTAGCTTTAAAATGGTCAGAGGGGTGAAGTCCGAAGGAATTCTGTGCTTAACCTCTTTGCAACTTCTCTTGATATGATGGTTGTGAGGGGTCTGTCTCCTTTCAAACAAATCCAATGTCCCAATTTAAACCTTGCGGCCCAATACCACATCTATTGTGGTTTATCAAACTGTTACACAGCTTCTGGACACATCCAAGGTGTTTCCTCAGCACCCTCCTAACACTCTGCACATCAAATTCTTGTGGAATTTTAACTCCAAATTCCACATTCATGGCCCATCCAATTTCAGTGTGGAAACCTTGGGCTCTGATACCAAATTCTAACGTCCCTCGGCCACCCTGGCCGGGGACACACCACTTCTTCAAAACCAACTGTTCTAAAACTAGATTGTAACATACCTAGCCACCCAGGCCAGGTTATGCCACTTGAAACTATCATGCGCTGATATACATATATATGTAAAGAAAATTTAAATAGACATAAAAATTATTCTCATACACAGATTCATGCAGAAGTGACAATAAACACATACATGCAATTATGATAACATTATAACACATGTATAAGATACACAACATACAATTAACATAGATTTGGTACTTATATTTTTATGAGAATTGTTGGCACAAGGGAAGACCTAGGGTTCAACGCTCAAGAGAGCACCAAAAAAACCCTAACTACTGGCCCTTTCGGCAACACCTGCGAAGCATATGAAGTCTCACCCGAGGTAGAGGCAGGGGTGGTTGCAGGACTCAGATGTATGCAACCTTAGCTCAGACACAGATCTATGATTATAGCACTTAGAAATTATATAGCAAGGTTTATCTATCAATATTCAACCCTTACAGCACTTCGCAGTTAGCACAAAGCATCGCAATATATACTTAGGTTCAAGAAGACTTAGCACTTAGATACAACAAGATAGATTGGATTCACCAGATCAGACACTAACCATCTTATATATCAGATCTAACATTCATTCCTATCTCATAAGCACAAAGCATAACTAAATCTATTTAATCACATCAAGCACTTAGCCAAGAAGGAGATAAACACATTAGGTCGAAGCACATAGAACAATACAACAAGTTACCGTGGTTCACCCCCACCCTAGGGCTACGTCCACAAAGTCTTCTTCTTTATATTACCTCAGTCAAGCGGTTACAACACAGAGCTTCAATGACCCTTACTTCACATAGGACAGAAGATCTGCATAGCTTGCTAGATCCTTCTTCCTTGCACTTCAACACAAAACTACAACAACTTGCACTGAGCTTTTCAATCTCCTTACAATCATGCACAGGGAACTTGCAATATACATCCGATCACACAGATCCAGTTACTAGCACTAAGCCTTTAGCTATACATGACATAGATGTACTACCGTCTTCTACTTACATTGACTAAGTATCTATTTATATGTTACAAAATGGGCCTAAGCGTGGGTAAACCCATGGGACGACATCCCTTTCCTGTTACATCAACCCAAAACCCTAAAGGGACCCAAAAATAAGTTTAGTTTCCCTAATTTCCTCTTTGCATTGCGCTCTGTTGACGGGCGAAATTGACCGTCCATCAACTGAGAGAGTGGAACCAGTCCGGGGTTGTCTAATAACCCAAGCCATTTGGGATGAATCACACTGACGGGTTTAGCGACTCCGTTAGCCGATCTAAGGTCCTAAGAAACAAAAAGAAAAACTACTCTAAACTAACTAATCTAACTAAAACTAACTATTAAACAAACTAATCTAACTAAAAAGGAATAAAACAAACTAATAAACTAAACTAACTAATCTATATATACAATCTACTAACTAATACTATACTAACTCTAACTAATTAAATATCTAACTACTAACAGAAATATAACTTATCCACAAAATGTAAAATATCTACAATTTACAGATTTGAATAAAACCTGAAAAACTCATTTGCATTCTGCCCTAAGACAGAGAAAGATATTTTTTGTTGATTTTATAATTTTATGAACAAGAAATAAAACAAACTAAGAAAAAAAACTAACTAAACTAAACAACTAATATACTAAGTCTAACTACAAATCTAACTAACATATATCTAAATAAACTACTTAAACTATACTAAACAAATAAACAACAAACTGACCTGGAGAAGCGCTCCAGATTTGTCCTGCGTATGATGATTTTTTCAGCTGATCGGAGGGAGGAAACCCGCACCGAATTATCCAGGAGCTTCTCGTAAACGATAGCTACAGTGCTCTTCAAGTATAATTATAGGACAAACAAGACATAAAAATTTACAACAATATTATGATTTATAAATATTCACAATTAGATAAACCTGTATGCAAAGACTTATATAAAATGATTCAATTAACGAAGAAGAGAAATCTGTGATTCATTAACTGAAACAAAGTAATTGTTGTACTTTTATTTTTAAAAGAATGAAAGAGATCATATTATGGATAGCACATTAATTAAATCATATCATTCTGCAATAGATTATGATAGCTAAAGTAGTCTATAATCAACTGCAAATGACATGCATAAACTTGAAACAAAAGATTGATATATTGAAAAGTGAAAGCTGTAGCAAAACATCAACTCCTGTCTCAGTTTGTATTAGAAATCCATAGCCTGGTTCTCCCACAAGTGAGGATGATCCATTATTACAAAATAATAAGTATTTAAATACCTTCTACAGGGTAAAACATCCTTGTAGAAGTTATCAAACTGTTTACAGAAAATCTGGAAAGATATTCCAAGTCTGACTAAACTAGGAACCTAAAATAAAAACTGAATCACAAAAATATCTCCTAGACTGTCCATCATGCCCAATGCAATTCGGATGTACCTCAAAAGGGTTAAAAAAGAACAAGTTAGGCAGATATTTGTTAAAAAAAATGATAAAAAATCTAATTCTATAGACTAGCTACAGAATCTTGTGATTTTGTAGCTGGTCTATATCAAACATAGAATCAACATTAAAATCAATTCAAATCTTTTAAAGAATTAAAAAAAACTAACATCTAATAGCTATTTGAAAGCGAGTCATTCAAATTGAAATTGTTATACCATTTTGAACTCAAACAAGACCAAGATCAATCAAATGACTACAGAGATGCGTGTACTCTGTTTCGTTTGTTACCACAAAGTCGGGTGAACAAAATCATATCGAACAGTAATGAAATCATTTCATATCAAATTGAAATCGATACAATTAAAACAAATCATAGGAAATTGTTATGCTGCCTCATCAACAAGAAACACGATCGAATCCAAACAAGATCATTTTCAAATCGTCATAACTGTATAACAAACGATCTGTGCCATGAGCGAATCAAATTAAAACTGGTGCGTAAATTGTCACAAATGAAATCATAATGAGATCAATCAATTGATAACAGAGTTCGTAAGAATTATCCGATCGTTTGTTATTGCAAATTGGGGCAGACAAAATCATTTACGAAATCATTTCTTGAATTCATTTTGAAATGACTATTACCCGAGTTTCCTCATGCGAATTTGACAGAAATAACATAAGTCAGTATGAGTTAACAAACTCGTTCGAAAATTAAAATTAACAGAGCTGCAACCAAGTCTATTGTTGATACGAATAAAACTCATAAAATCAATCATGCTAACTGAATATACACAACAATCCAATCAAGCGAATCGAACAGTTGGGGTTTAACATAGTTGTTGTGAATCAAAACCGTTTCTTGATTCAGGCGTGAATATCATTTGCACAGTCTTAAATGAGAGTACAGAGTCATTTTTTCCAAATCATTGTCAATCGGAGTTGTATTCCCGATTTGGAAAATCATATGACACAACATATTAAAAGATCGTAACAACCAAACTCACGAAATCGTTCGACAATCGCAACATACTAACCATAGAGAAATCAAATCAAAACATGATCGTATTCTAAATCTAGCATGAAAACCTCTTGTTCAGATTAGATACAAAACAAATCCAATTGAAAGTAAATCAAATCCGATAAAAATCTATCAATGACTAAACTGGGCATGAGCAAATCGTGTATCCAAATCAAAACTTCATTTATTTTTAGCAAAGCGGAAACCATGTATAGGATGAACTACATTGTGATAGAGCTATTTCAAAGATAGACAGAGCTATTCGAAAACCAAATTCAAATATATTAATCCGAGGAATTCTCAAAACGAAATTGATACAAATTTTATACCTGTATGAGGAGAAGACGACTTGATCATGGCATTTTGGAGTTGACAACTGCTGTAGCTGATTCAACATTCCGAAAAACAATAGAACCAGTAGTCCTCTTCTTCCTATCAGTTGCTTGAAGCTTGTCCCTTTGGCTAGTCAACACTGCAACTTGGTTCTCCAGCGATTTAATTTTTGATTGAAGTACAGGAACTTCTAAATAGTATCGTTCCAACCACAAATCACATTGGTCACATGACGACTGTCCAGGCTTCGAAAGTACAGGTGAGGGTTTGGTTACATTGTCGAGGGTTTCGTTAGGTATTTTGATCCCAGGGTAGCTAGGATTATTCCTTAGGCAAGGGGGAAGATTTGAAACAAAGTCATAAGGTGGCTCAGAGCACAGACCCTGTGAGTAAGGGTACTCACTAGCTAGGAAGCGTTCTATGTCAGAGTCTGAATCCTCACTAAGGACTATGGGCTTCTACTCAACACTAGGTTTAGGATTATTCCTATCCATTCTCGAGATAAGCCGAGCATTCTTTTTCCCTTTTCCATCAACAGTAGGGTTTGCCTTGGCCTTTTTGCTTACAGGCTTTTTAATAGTCTCAATCTTCTCAGTTATAGCGTCAGGTGAGTCAACATCAGGGTCGACCGAAGGCTTAGGAGAGGGCAGTAGGACATGGAAGGGCACGGGTGGCCCGACCTTGGTTTCATTAACCACAGGTTTGTCAATCTGGACAAGGTCTGTATCATCAAAACCATTTCAAGCTGTAAAAGCTCACCATCTATCACCGTTGAGACTTAAGTGATGAACAATGATAAGCCTGATTAGGCCATGGTGGAACAGGCTAATATCAACCTTCTCTCTTTTAAACCTTTTCGACATTTTATATAGGCTATGTTGGAAATAAAAGGGCATATTCAACGGGTATCCCATAAAATTCATTAACAAACGCAGGTGATAGAGAAAAATGAGACCATATCGACCCTCGTAGGTCACGAATTGTTTGACCACCATCAGAATATCATGCCATCGTGGTTTAATCACAGAGATGGGCATACCTTTGTCACAATATGTGACCTTTCGTGAGACGAACAGTAGCGGCCATGGCACCTCCTCGGCCTTAGAGTTTTTAAACCAACGTTGGCCCGAGGATGGTAACCCTGTAGTAGAACTAATAAATTCCTCATTGATTTCCAACTGAATGTCACCCACCTTGACTCTACAGCCATCAAAAGTCAGGGAGAACTGTTGTGCAACAAATAAATTAAAACCCTCAAATCATTGTACAAAGCTGAGCCAACCGTTATCCTCTAAGTCCTTTCGAGCATTGTCGAACAGTAGCAAGGCTTGGCTGCCGTTCGGCTCAATTCGCACCACCGGTGGCATGGAGCCGAGCACACGGTGAGTCCAGGGTTTGGATCATAGCACACACAGGAGAAGAGTACATGAAGGGTTACCCGAGCTAGCAAAGGCAAAACAGGGATAAGTGAAAGGAATAAATGACATCGTGCGAAGGTGGTGGAGCTATTTGCTGGCCATGCATAATAGTTATTGCCAAGGTACAACCGCCGACATTTATAGTTGTTCAACCCACTATTGTATGGTTTAACAATCATGTCACTTGCCCGACCAATGAAACCAATGGTAAGTGTATAAACCAACGCGCGCAATGAAACGTTATGCCATAGTTTTAAAACCAAACTTACAAATCGAAACCAATACCAATGTTTTGACTAATGTGACATGCGATGTATCAATTCATATCAAGAGTCTAAGCGAGGTACCAATGTGTTTTGAACTAGGTGTCATATCAAATGAAATATTTCAAGGGTTTAACCATAACACCTATATATTTTCATGAAACCAATGGTAAATCAAATCAAATCAAAGAACATGTAAATTCAAATGCCAATGCATTACAAACTCAATGAGACAAAGTCACACAATCAATCCAAGAATGTCCAATGAGTACAGATCAAAAAGTTTTGCCAGCTGCATAATGATTAGTAAAAGGTAAGTGCAATGGCCATATCGGTAAGGAGGATAGCGCCAGTCCAAATAATGATTTTAATGAGACTATGAAAGACCAAGTTTTCACGCTTATAGTCGTGAAAACAAAAACAAAGGTAAATGTGCAAATGTCACGAAAATAAAAGTGTCGTTTATTTGAAAATTGTGACGAAAAAATGATGTTTGCAAAACATTGGTGTAGGCAGCTTACACGACAATGGAAAAATGTGAATTGGATGCCAACAATGGCGACACACTGGTAGAAGCAGTTATCTCTGCCAAAAGGACAAATTCAGATTAGGACAATAAAGATAATTCCAAATCAAAAATAACAACCATAAAATCGTATAAACATCATCATTTAGCAACTATTCCAGCAGTGCTTTAAAAGATGAAAACAGATAACAGTCTTAAGATCAGCAAGTCACAATATTAAAGATAAAATTTCCAATACTGTTGACAGAGCCACTGCTGCCAGCAGGCGTCCATAGCCTTGACAGGGTTTCCATTTAACCCACTCTGACATCTGTATCCTGTCAATAAGTTCTAGATCAGAATAAAGGACATTAAAGAGGTTTCTTATTTACAAATTTTCATATACCCAACAATACTTCGCTGCCAGCAGGCCTGTTTAGTACCCCGACGAAGTTGTCTTGGTGCCATGCATGCATTTACCTGCTGCCAGCAGACCTGTTCAGCATCCCGACGGGTTTACAAGCACTTCCCACAACTCTTCTTAATAATTTGTTTTTTTTTTTTAATAGATATGTGGTCGAGTGGGGTGACACTGAAAATCATGATATTTTAACATATTTTTTCAGACCTCATCAGAATTTTTTAGAACTGTCCTTTATTTAGATCCAGAGATGTTTTATTTACAAAAACAACTTCCTAAGGCAGGGAGACATCTTCTGAGTCATCCCTTCACGGAATAGGGACAACGTAAAAAGATAATAGATGATCATGACAAGCTTTACTCAGAGATCAAAATCAGAAATCTTCTTTCAAACAACAGACTTTTCCAACATAGATATAAATTTCAAAATATACACCATTGATGTTTATACCTTTTTCTTGGCAGTTATTTTAGCGAAGGAATTTTCTATTGTCTCTGTCTGGATAGCTCAGTGTATAGGTATGTGCATTTCAAAAAAAACATAAGCTGATAAATTCAAAGAGAAATAAAAAACAGAAAGCAAACGGAAAAACAAACAAAAGAAAAATATGTACATGATATACAAGGGTAGTTATCAAGCAAAGTATCTTTTCAAGGCCTGGCCATTCACCGGGTAGGTGTCAGACTGCCCTTCAAGATTTTGCAATCAAAAAGAACTGGGACCCAACTTTTCAGCAACTAAAAACGGTCCAAGCCACAAATTTTGAAATTTTGTGTGCTCTCCCTTTCCCTCGTGTGGTTTGTCCCACTTCAAGACGAGATCACCTACTTCAAAATTCCTATCAGAAACAGAATTAGAATCGAACCAACTTTTAACCAATTGTTGATGTTGATCTAACTTACGTTTAGCTTGGGCTCTTACTTCTTCTAGCCTTATCAAGGCGTTAATTCGGTTTTCCAAAGGGGGACAATCTTCTTCTTGGACTTTCTGTGACAACTGAAGTGAAGGAAGAAGAATGTGAGGTGGCATAATTGCTTCTCTGCCATAAATGAGAAAAAAGGGGGAGTTACCTACAACAGCTTTTGGCATTACCCTATCAGCCCATAACGCGTTTAGCAGTGTATTGTGCCAATTTTTGTGATTTTCAACCACCGTTCTCTTGATGATTTTGATCAAGTTCTTGTTTGTTAATTCTGCCAATCCGTTTCCTTGGGGGTAATAGCTAGCATAATACTTCAGCTTAATTTCCTTTTCCAAAGTGAACTCACTCATCTCAAGAGAGGAAAAGTAAGAAGCATTATCAAATACTAAACAGTCAGGGATACCGAAACGAGTGATAATATTCGAATTTAGAAAGGAAATTACCTGACTGGCATTGACAGTTCTTAACGCAGCAGCTTCAGACCATCGGGTAAAGTAATATGTGGTTGTCACAATAAAATTGTGCTATTGCGAGGACGGAGGGTTGATTGGACCTATGATATCAAGGCCCCACTGCTGAAAAGGAGAATCTACCGCAACGGGCTGCAAAGGAAAGGCTGGTTTTTGTAACCACCTTGATGCTTTCTGACAAATGATACATTTACGAGAGAAAGCATGAGCGTCTCTAAAAAGCGTGGGCCAGTAATAACCGGCTCTTAAAACCTTATGAGCAGTGGTGTCACCACCAAAATGACCACCAACTGCCCCTGCATGCAACTCTAGCAAGACTTTTTCTGCTTCGTCTTTTTCAAGACAACGCATCAGTATGCCGTCAAAATTCTGACGAAACAGGATACCATTGACCAGATGAAAGGAGGCAGAATTTAATCTCAATGCTCTTCTTTTATCGGGATCTAGGTGAAGGGGGGCTGACCCATGTTCAAGACAAAATCTTATATCGTCATACCAAGGACTGACAGAGTTTTGTGCACAACAGATTAAACTTTGATCGCTTTGTCCTAGGTTTTACGTATCGCTTTCTTCTTGTTGTCCTGCTGCTGAATCAACAACTAACTTGCATAACCCTTGGCCTCTCACTATCTGAGCTGGGGTGATTTCTAATTCATACTCCTGGAAGGAGGTGACCCGGTTGGCTCTCTTTTCTCCTAGTTCCTTCTACACTAATAGATTCCTAACGGCTGGGTAGGGGACAATGAATTTCGTCCTTGACTTCAAAAGATAGGACCAAAATTTCTTAACTTCTTTGAAAAAAATGTAGGCTTGTTGATCTACCACTGGGTAATTAAGTTCAGTGCCTTTGAAAGCAGAGCTCATAAAGGCAATGGGTACTTCATTGTTCTCGGCATTCTTTTGGGTTAAGACGGCGGCATAGGAACGGTCAGAAGAAAAAGTGTAGAGTGTAAAGTCTTGAGAAAAATCTGGGCTCATGAGAGATGGAGCGCCTATTATGGCCTTCTTTATTACATTAAAAGATTGATTTTCTAGGGGTCCCCAGTGATATTGGGTGTCTTTCTTTATCAAATTCTGTAAAGGCCTGACCATTTCGGAGAAACTGGGGACAAATCTTTTCACGAAGTTAATCTGGACTAAGAAAGACTGCATAAAATTTTTGGATGTAGGAGGGGGGAGTTTCACGATGACTTGAGTCCTTTCGGGGTCGATAATCATCCCTTTACTAGACACAATTAATCCTAAGAGTTTACCCTGTTCTACTGCAAAGATGGATTTTTTGGGATTCAAGGAGATGCCGTATTTACGACATCACAGTAGGACGGCTCATAAGTGAGCTAGATGATCGTTTTTGTTTTTAGAAAATACAGTCACATCATCTAAGTAAACTATGATGAACTGATTGATTAAGCCTCGGAAAGCAATGTCCATTGCTCTCTGAAAAGTGGTGCCAACATTAATCAATCCAAAGGGCATTTTACGATAAACATAAGTGCCCCATGGAGTACGAAAGGTAGTTTTAAGTTGGTCTGGTGGAGACATCAGGACTTGGTTGTATCCCGAGAAACCATCCAGTAAGGATAGCCTCTCAGAACTAGATACCTGTTGAAGGATCTGTTCCATGGGCGGGACAGGATAGTTGTCTTTATCAGACTCTCTATTAAGGTTTCGAAAATCGATGCAAAGTCGAATTTCCCCACTTTTATTCTGGACTGGGACAAGGTTAGAAACCCATTGAGTGTGCCTAACAGGAAAAATTATCTTAGCATTTAGGAGCTTATTCAATTCTTTTTTAACGGTCGGTTCGAGCTTAGGGTGCATTTTCCTCAGTTTTTGTTGAAAGGGTAAGGTTTGGGGCTTCATCGGGATGACATGTTGTATGATGTTAGGGTTGAAAGTTTTAAGGTCATCATACGTCCACGCAAAGACATCTTTAAATTCTTTGAACAATTTAATAAATGCAGCTTTTTCTTGTTGAGAACATCCTACCCCTAGATTAATGCACTGAGGATTTTTATTAGTTCCTAAGTTTACTTTTTCATAAGATAACGAGGAACTATTGGTTTTACAATTGACCGTATTTTTAAATTTATCTTGTAGATCATAAAACTTCTCTAATCTAACTACAGATTTAGGGATCGAGTTTACCATATTCGATGAAGATTTAGGAGTTCTCGGATCTGGTATTACCGTGAAATTGTGCAAATTGTCGTCGTGCGTGTGTTCGTCTATCACCGCGCCTTGAAAGGTTTCTTCCATGTGTAGAAAGTTAATTATCTGCTGATCATCGTCAAAGACTCTCCAGTTCATGATGTTGTCGGGGACGGATGGACGAAACAATAGCTTGACGGAGAATGCGTCTGGGGACAAGCCTTCTGCAGGAAGAAGTTTAGAATCTACATTAGCTAATAAATCTTCTTCAGAGTTATTCAATCTAGGAATAGAATTTATATTGAAAGCGGAAAATGTATTCATTAAATTCCATACCTCGGACTGGTAGATTTTGAGATGCGGAGACAGACATTGGATAGAGTCTCTTACCTGTCTAACCACTATTTCAGAGTCGCCAAAGACGGTTAAATTTTGAATTTTCATATCCAAAGTTTTTCGGAGACCTTGCAATAAAGCCTCATATTCTGCAGTATTATTAGTACATTCAAATTCCAACCTACATGCCATCAATGTTTGGTTACCTACCAGATTGATAATGAATCAGCCTGTGCCAGCTCCTTCTTTGGACTTTGAACCGTCAAAATAAAGAGACCAAATTTGATTTGCATCGGGTACATGGGACCCTTGTGTGGAAGTTGTTGGATGCATATATGATACAATCTCGGACTGCTGTTTCAGATTGGTGATAGGTGAAGCCTCGGCCATGAAATTTCTGAAGATGGTGTCCATCCCTTGTACTTTAGGTGAATCAGCAGAAGGTGTATACGGTTCGTTGGGATCATTCAAATATGTGACCGTGAACTTAAGGTAACTCTCACGATTTACTTTGATTTTATTAGGCTTGTCATTCTCTAGAAGCCATAGATGGGACCAATCTGTTGCAAAATAACCATGTAGCTGTTCCGACCAGTCCCTGCTTAAAAACAGACCATACGCTTCTGGAATATCCACAACAATTATATCAATAACTTGATGAACCTTGGGGTTAGACGATAATCTAATAAGCTCATTCTTTAGTTCTCCTATAAATTTGACATTTGTCCGATCAAGTTGTATGATTTTTAAAGTCGATGGTTCAACTTCAGCATTAATCTTTTGGAAAACAGACCAAGGCATCACGTTGGATGATGCTCCTGAGTCTACCATACAATTGTGCACGTTTCTATTAAAGATCTCGAAACTTAATAGGAAAGGAGGTACATTTTTGTGAGTACTAAGAGTAGTATCTTGTGGCTTTTTACTCACAGTTTCTACAGCTACTTTATCTACATTAATTACATTATTTACATTATTTACATTACTTACAGGAAGGCTTCCTTTATCTTGAGGATCATGATTTTTTTTAGTGGAAGTCTTCTGGGGAACTTTGTTCTTCACAACCTTGTTACCATTAGAATTACAATTTTTTCCATTCTCCGAGATATTCTGTAACATTTTTTGTAGCAGAAATGGAAATTTCAATAACTCATAAATAGAAATGTTAGCCCTTAACTTTTTAAGATCTTCAACTACATCATAATATAAGTTGGGGTACACATTACTTTGTTTAGTCTCAGCTGATTTAGATTGCTTTGGAGGTGAAGTTGTAGTACTTTCGGAAGAAGGTTTGTTTGTTGTCTTACTCTTGGTATTATAGGGATGTACTATCTCGAAGTTAGCTTGAAAGATGCTATCCGAGAAGTGTACGGAAATGTTTGGAGAAGACTCTTCTTCTTGAATTGTTTCTTGTTCAACTACCTCCTCAGGAATCTCAGGAGGCATCAAGTTATCTTGGGCTTCTAGAATTGTTTGAAGGGCGCATTGCAGACTTTCTAGATTTAGGCCTTCTGTCGTTGGATTAGGTCGGTTGGTAGGAAAAGGCTTGCGGAACGGGGGTTTATAAGGTCCTTTTCTCGAGGAAGCTTCTTCGGTCAACCTTTTCAAGTCTATAACTTGATTTGACAGTTTTTGAACAACTTTAGTTAAGTTTTCTAAATCAGAGCTTTCAGGTTGTGTTTTACTTTGAATGGATCTGGAGAGGATTTCGATCTTCTTTTTGGAAGAGGCACTAGTCTCAGTTTCGTTGCTAGTAGAGTCTTTAATACTAAGTATGTCCTTTTCAATCTGGCTGGCCTCCTCGAAGGCTTCTAACAATGTGGCTTTCTTGGATCATTTAACCCAAATAGCTATACTTTGATGCAAAGATTTAGTGTAGTATGCTATTATAATACTCTCAGCAGGCATAGAATCCACAGGGATTCGGTTTTTAAGTGTCAAGAATCTTTGATTAAAGTATTTAACTTTTTCTTTTGGGTTCATTCTTAAGCTAGAAAGGTCCATGACTAGGACTTCCGGAGGCTTACCATCTCCGAACTTTTCCAAAAAGCATGACTCAAACTTTTCCCAAGACACGATGGTATGGGGTTATTGGGAAAAGTACCATGTGGATGCATTACCCTCGAAAGTATACGGTAACAACCTACAGACAATGTCTTCATGTTCGACATTGCGGAGTCTTATGGCTAACATAAAAATTTTAATGTGATCTTCAGCGATATGTTTTGAGTCAGGATCAAACTTGGGAAGCCATTTCTCTGGGTGTTTAGGTAAAGGATGCTGAGCTCCAAGTACAGCTACAGCATCCTGATCAAGCCAGGGTCTAGCAAGGTTGTTCTGATTTTCCATTGGTGTAGTGGGTGTGGAAGGCTGAGAAGGGGAATTGCCTTCGTCAGAGGAATATCCTCCAGAAGAGGAAGGAGATAATGGAGGTGGTGAAGGGGGTATCCCAGATCCTCCTGTAGCAGGATTTAAGATTGGATCTGTAGGATTCACAGTGAGACTAGTGTCACCTAATTGTTCTCTGATATCGGAGAAATCCAAAGGTTGGCCCCACAGACGGTTTGGTTGCCTCAAATGGGCTAAGGCACTATGTGTTTTTATAAAAGATTGACGGACAATCTCTTGTAAGTCACCACCTGTAGGATTAGGGGTCGTTGGCTCAACTGTGATATGTGGATCGTCGGTTGAGGTAGTTGTTGTTTGAATGGCTTCTATTCAATATAGGTGAGCGATTAGGTGGTGGAGGAGTCTTGCGACCACCTCATGCCATTAATTAAATTCAAGCCCTCCTTCTAGCGCCATTTGTTGACGGGCGAAATTGATCGTCCGTCAACTGAGAGAGTGGAACTGGTCCGGGGTTGTCTAATAACCCAAGTCGTTTGGGATGAACCACCCTGACGGGTTTAGCGGCTCCGTTAGCCGATCTCTGGTCCTAAGAAACAAAAATAAAAACTACTCTAAACTAACTAATCTAACTAAAACTAACTATTAAACAAACTAATCTAACTAAAAAGGAATAAAACAAACTAATAAACTAAACTAACTAATCTATATATACAATCTACTAACTAATACTATACTAACTCTAACTAATTAAATATCTAACTACTAACGGAAATATAACTTATCCACAAAATGTACAATATCTACAATTTACAGACTTGAATAAAACCTGAAAAACTCATTTGCATTCTGCACTAAGACAGAGAAAGATATTTTTTATTGATTTTATAATTTTATGAACAAGAAATAAAACAAACTAACAAAAAAAACTAACTAAACTAAACAACTAATATACTAATTCTAACTACAAATCTAACTAACATATATCTAAATAAACTACTTAAACTATACTAAAAAAATAAATAACAAACTGGCCTGGAGAAACGCTCCAGATTTGTCCCGTGTATGATGATTTTTTCAGCTGATCGGAGGGAGGAAACCCGCACTAAATTATCCAGGAGCTTCTCGTAAATGATAGCTGCAGTGCTCTTCACCTATGATTATAGGACAAATAAGACATAAAACTTTACAACAATCTTATGATTTATAAATCTTCACAATTAGATAAACCTGTATGCAAAGACTTATATAAAATGATTCAATTAATGAAGAAGACAAATCTGTGATTCATTAACTGAAACAAAGTAATTGTTGTACTTTTCTTTTTAAAAGAATGAAAGAGATCAGATTATGGATAGCACATTAATTAAATCATATCATTCTGCAATAGATTACGATAGCTAAAGTAGTCTATAATCAACTGCAAACGACATGCATAAACTTGAAACAAAAGATTGATATATTGAAAAGCGAAAGTTGTAGCAAAACATCAACTCCTGTCTTAGTTTGTATTAGAAATCCATATCCTGGCTCTCCCACAAGTGAGGATGATCCATTATTACAAAATAACAAGTATTTAAAGACCTTCTATAGGGTAAAACATCTCTGTAGAAGTTATCAAACTGTTTACAGAAAATTTGGAAAGATATTCCAAGTCTGACTGAACTAGGAACCTAAAATAAAAACTGAATCACAAAAATATCTCCTAGACTGTCCATCATGCCCAATGCAATTCGGATGTACCTGAAAAGGGTTAAAAATGAACAAGTTAGGAAGATATTTGTTAAAAAAAATGATAAAAAATATAATTCTATAGACGAGCTACAGAATCTTTCGATTCTGTAGCTGGTCTATATCAGACACATAATCAACATTAAAATCAATTCAAATCTTTTAAAGAATTAAATCCAACTAACATCTAATATCTATTTGAAAGAGAATCATTCAAATTGAAATTGTTATAACATTTTGAACTCAAACAAGACCAAGATCAATCAAATGACTATAGAGATGCGTCTACTCTATTTCGTTTGTTACCACAAACTCGGGTGAACAAAATCATATCGAACAGTAATGCAATCGTTTCATATCAAATTGAAATCGATACAATTAAAACAAATCGTAGGCAATTGTTATGCTGCCTCATCAATAGGAAACACGATCGAATCCAAACAAGATCATTTTCAAATCGTCATAACTGTATAACAAACGATCTGTGCCATGAGCGAATCAAATTAAAACTGGTGCATAAATTGTCACAAATTAAATTGTAACGAGATCAATCAATTGATAATAGAGTTCGTAAGAATTATCCGATCATTTGTTATTGCAAATTGGGGCAGACAACATCATTTACGAAATCATTTCTTGAATTCATTTTGAAACGACTATTACCTGAGTTTCCTCATGCGAATTTGACAGAAATAACATAAGTCAGTCCGAGTTAACAAACTCGTTCGAAAATTAAAATTAACAGAGCTGCAACCAAGTCTATTGTTGATATGAATACAACTCATAAAATCAATCATGCTAACTGAAGATACACAACAATCCAATGAAGTGAATCGAACAACTGGGGTTTAACATAGTTGTTGTGAATCAAAACCGTTTCCTGATTCAGGAGTGAATCTCATTTACACAGGCTTAAATGAGAGTATAGAGTCATTTTTTCCAAATCATTGTCAATCAGAGTTGTATTCCCGATTTGGAAAATCATATGACACAACATATTAAAAGATCGTAACAACCAAACTCACCAAATCGTTCGACAATCACAGCATACTAACCATAACGAAATCAAATCAAAACATGATCGTATTCTAAATCTAGCATGAAAACCTCTTGTTCAGATTAGATACAAAACAAATCCAATTGAAAGTAAATCAAATATGATAAAAATCTATCAATGACTAAACTGGGCATGAGCAAATCGTGTATCCAAATCGAATCTTCATTTATTTTTAGCAAAGCGAAAACCATGTACATGATGAACTACATTGTGACAGAGCTATTTCAAAGGATAGACATAGCTATTTGAAAACCAAATTCAAATATATTAATACGAGGAATTCTCGAAACGCAATTGATACAAAGTTTATACCTGTATGAGGAGCAGACGGCTTGATCATGACATTTTGGAGTTGACAACTGCTGTAGCCGATTCAACATTCTGAAAAACAATAGAACCAGTAGTACTCTGCTTCCTATCAGTTGCTTGAAGCTTGTCCCTTTGGCTAGTCAACACTGTAACTTGGTTCTCCAACGATTTGATTTTCGATTGAAGTACAAGAATGTCTAAATAGTATCGTTCCAACCACAAATCACATCGGTCACATGACGATTGTTCGAGCTTCGAAAGTATAGGTGAGGGTTTGGTTACATTTTCGAGGGTTTCGTTACGTAGTTTGATCCCAGGGTAGCTAGGATTATTCCTTAGGCAAGGGGGAAGATTCGAAACGAAGTCATAAGGTGGCTCGGAGCACAGACCATATGAGTAAGGTTACTCACTAGCTAGGAAGTGTTCTATGTCAGAGTCTGAATCCTCCCTAACGACTATGGGCTTCTGCTCAACACTAGGTTTAGGCTTATTCCTAGCCATTCTCGAGATAAGCCAAGCATTCTTTTTCCTTTTTCCATCAACAATAGGGTTTGCCTTGGCCTTTTTTCTTACAGGATTTTTAATAGTCTCAATCTTCTCAGTTATAGCGTCGGGTGAGTCAACATCAGGGTCGACCGAAGGCTTAGGAGAGGGAAGTAGGACATGGAAGGGCACAGGTGGCCCGACCTTGGTTTCATTAACCACATGATTATCAATCTGGACAGGGTCTGTATCATCAAAACCAGTTCAAGCCGTAAAAGCTCACCAACTATCACCATGGAGACTTAAGTGATGAACAATGATAAGTATGATTAGGCCATGGTGGAACAGGCTACTATCAGCCATCTCCCTTTTAAACCTTTTCGACATTTTATATAGGCTACGCTGGAAATAAAAGGGCATATTCAACGGGTATCCCATAAAATGAATTAAAAAACGCAGCTGATAGAGAAAAACGAGACCATATCGACCCTCGCAGGTCATGAATTGTTTGACCACCATCAAAATATCATGCCATCGTGGTTTAAGCGCAGATATGGGCATACCTTTGTCACAAGATGTGACATTTCGTGAGATGAACAGTAGCGTCCATGGCACCTCCTCGACCTTAGAGTTTTTAAACCAACGTTGGCCCGAGGATGGTAACCCTGTAGCAGAACTAATAAATTCCTCATTGATTTCCAACTGAATGTCACCCACCTTAGCTCTACAGCCATCAAAAGTCAGGGCGAATTGTTGTGCAACAAATAAATTAAAACCCTCAAATCACTGTACAAAGGTGAGCCAACAGTTATCCTCTAAGTCCTTTCGAGCATTGTCAAACAATAGCAAGGCTTGGCTACTGTTCGGCTCAATTCTCACCACCGGTGCCATGGAGCCGAGCACACGGTGAGTCCAGGGTTTGGATCATAGCACACACAGGATCAGAGTACACGAAGGGTTACCCGAGCTAGCAGAGGCAAAACAAGGATAAGGGATAATCATAAATGACATCGTGCGAAGGTGGTGGAGCTATTTGTTGGCCATGCATAATAGTTATTTCCAAGGTACAACCGTCGGAGTTTATATCTTTTCAACCCACTATTGTATGGTTTAACAATCATGTCACTTGCCCGACCAATGAAACCAATGGTAAGTGTATAAACCAACGCGTGCAACGAAACTTTATGCCATAGTTTTAAAACCAAACTTACAAATCAAAACCAATACCAATGTTTTGACTAATGTGACATGCAATGTATCAATTCATATCAAGAGTCTAAGCGAGGTACCAATGCGTTTTGAACTAGGTGTCATATCAAATGAAATATTTCAAGGGTTTAACCATAACACCTATATATTTTCATGAAACCAATGGTCAATCAAATCAAATCAAAGAACATGTAAATCCAAATGCCAATGCATTACAAACTCAATGAGACAAAGTCACACAATCAATCCAAGAATGTCCAATGGGTATAGATCAAAAAGTTTTTCCAGCTGCATAATGATTAGTAAAAGGTAAACGTAATGGGCATATCGACAAGGAGGATAGTGCCAGTCCAAATAATGATTTTAATGTGACTATGAAATACCAAGTTTTCACGCTTACAGTCGTGAAAACAAAAACGAAGGTAAATGTGGAAATGTCACAAAAATAAAAGTGTCGTTTATTTGAAAATTGCGACGAAAAAATGATGTTTGCAAAACAATTGTGTAGGCAGCTTATAAAACAATGGAAAAATGTAAATTGGCTGCCAACACGCTCCATCTTTGGAAAGCTGACACAATCCCAAAAATGGTCAAATATGACCAAGTATTCTTCAAAACTTGGTCAAGGGCCAACAAGCCCCCAACACTCACCTATGACTCGTCCCGAGTCACTCAGGTCTGATCAATTCCACCTCGAATGCCTCGAGCTTGGCTCGAGCTGCTGCAATGTGACAACCTCTTGCTCAGTGAATTCCTGGATCACTGTGTCATTGAGCAGTCCTTCCAGGTGTTGTTCTACAGTGATGACAACCTATTCGAGTTCAGCTCCCTAGATTTCAAGTTCAACGAGCAATTGGAATGCCTCTTCTTGGATTGGTTGAAGTTGTTGGGAAAATTCCATCACTTTACTTTGCAGTGTAATTACCTGTTGTTGAGATATGCATTGTTCTGTGAACCTCTTCATTCTTTCAACTGGGGTCAAAGTCTTTATTTGCACCTGTAGCATGTCTGCATGCTGCTTTTATTCTTGGAGTTGTTCCTCTAATGTCTTCAATTCTGGATTATTTGTGAGGGTTTCATAAGTTTGGGCGCTTCTAGGACTTAGCTGCTTGCATTCCAGGGAAAAGGTTTTTAATCAACCAACTGCGCTTCAAGCAATGGACTCTCTTAGATCTCTTATTTCTTGGGGGGTCTCGGGCACAGTGCAGAGCTCCAGATCTATGATGCACTTTTGGAGTTGTTGGATTACTTCTTCCAGTTGGGTCACTTGCTATGGGAGATGGTCTTCCATCTTCACTTCTATGACCATCATAGAGTGAAGTGTTTTGTGAACCCTTTCCTGTACTTCAAGTTTCTTTGCTAGAAACTGTTCCTTTTCTTCATCCCAATTAGCTTTTAGGGAAATATTTTCCTATTCTGCCTCACTCCATTATTCTAGAAGTGATTTATGTGCTTGAATCAAAGCCTAGGTGTCTTGTGCTATGTCTTCTTGAGATCGTCGAAGGCGATCTTTGACTTGATCAACGATCTGGTGTAGATGAGTGGGATCATTGCCTGTTCCTGATGTTCTACTTATCAAGGGCACTGTAGAAACTGCTCGGCTGGACTGGAGTGCCTGTTGCACTTCTTGGAGTTCTCCCTTGATTTGGTTGAATATCTCCTTCTGCTTTACTTCTTGATTTTCTACGAGCTCTAGTGAAACATCATTCAGCACATCAATTAAGAAGTCGAAGTCATACATGGTAAGGGTAGTTTAAGCGTGGTCTGGGTGGCCTTAGCTTTCTTTCAGGAGGAAGGTTTTGGTGGTGTAATATTTCTTTTCATAGAGGGATCCTCCTCCTCTCTAGCTAGAGTAACCTCGCCTCTGTTTTTCTCAAATTTTGTGCCACCTAGCTCGTCACCATCACCTCCCTACGCAGGTGAGATCAAAGTAGTATTCGTGGATGTGCTAGTGATATGTTCAACTTCGTCATCCTTCTTAGTCTTGCTTGGCCCAGGTGTATCTGGTATAGCTTCAAGGCTTTCCTCGTCATACATGTCTATGGGGTCCATTGCAACAAGGAGGTCCGCTGACCCTTCCTTGGTAATCTCCTCCAAGTCATCTTCTGTCAACTTGTAGTAGGATTGGAGCTATTATTTATGCTCATCACCACGCATGATAATATAGGTGAAGTGGCAGTCTACACTGAATTTCATCAAAGGTCTAAACCTATGAAATACGTTTGGGGTGATTTACGATGTAGACTGAATTGCATTCTTCAGTTGGTTGAAATAGGTGTGGAAGACAACATTGGACTGCCATTGCTTCTTCATGTCACTGGAATACCACAACGTACAAAACCTTGCGGCTAGTGGTTCGAAAGGTTCGATCTCTATAAAAGTGGCTTCCTATGGCAGTTTCCAAGTGATGAAAGTGATGAGTATGAGCAACCAACTAAAGTGGAACTTATACCCTTGGTCTTGCATTCCTCTACAATCCAACTCTAACTGGCTTACAAGATACTATGCCCAATTCATATGTAGTCCCTCGATGCACTTCCCTATGAGGTCAACTATGAAACCAGTCACCTATTTTGGTCTGTTATTATGAACTAAGTTTCCCACAATCAACTGACAGGCAAGGCGCACTGTGCTACTCTGAATAGAGGATACCTTGTAGCCTCGCATACCCTTCTCTACATCGCCATAAGTTTATTTTATCCACTGTGCTAGTGCTCGGTCTGAGGTATTTCCTGGGTAAAATTCTTGTGGGTCAGGGCCTTGCATGCTAAGCCCCATGATCTGATTGATCAAATTCGGATCCATAGTGATGCGGCGGTCCAACCATAAGTATCCATCATGGTAGCAAGACAACAACAACTTGACACATGCGTTGACTTCCTAGTATCTGCCGAAGTGAGGGATCTTCATTACATTGAGCAGTGTGGACTACGTGAGGTTTTGGGTCTAGGACTGCGAGACAATATTAGGATTTCTACCTTTGGTCTTGGTTAAGTACTTGTGTGGAACTAACATGCTATAGGTTTTACGATCTCCAAGGTTAAAATCATTAAATTTCAGTGCTGCGAGCATATCCTAGTCAACACATACTGCGTGCATCCCTTTCAGAAGATACACAGTGATCAAGATGTAATCAAATTCTCTAGGTACATTGTCTCAGTTAATATTTTCACTCAAAGATGGTATGTAAACCGACAGAATGTGGGGGATCATCTTGGCATTTGCAATATCGTTTTTGTGCTTTGTTCTTGTCTCGGTCGTGGTTATGGAAGTTCCTTCTCTATGAGCAGTGGAGGGATAAGCTTGGAATCCTCCTGTTGATGATGCTTGCACACCTGCATACATCCTTCTTTCTGACATGACTCTCTCAACCATTATGTCAATCAAAACTTCTTCAACTACTTTCTCAACCACGCTGAGCTCATCCGACATACAAGCTTGGGTCTACTAGCTCAGGTGTGAAAATGAATTCAGAGACTACGATGAATAGTATGGGAACAAGGAAATGATCATAGGGTGAAGTAATCTCAAGTTTCAACCTCAAATTCTCATTTAGAAAAAGTATTTTCGATTCGTGGTGCGACGAACTAAGTAGGGAAACTTAGCAATGGTCGGCTTGCAATGGATAAGAGGTTGAATTAATTGATGTTCTATCCATATGGTGCAGTCTAACGGTCTAGTAGTGATCCATAAAGGTGTTTTGACCCATTTGGAGTGGAATTTGAATGATTATATTGGCTTCCAATGACTATATTTCTGTGCCATGGCGAAGTGCCATAGGTCGTTGTTCTGATATCCCGGCGAAGCTCGATTCTTGTGATTTTTCCTACTATGAAGTTTCCTCTAGAGTCTTCTATAACTTTCCAATTTTGTCCCTCTTCTTACTTAGCTTCCTATCCTTTTTCCTAGTAAGCTTCGTCTTGGTCATCCTTTTTCCATTCTGATTATGATCTTCTCTTGACATAGTCACTTCACACTACTTAGGTTCTTTCTTTAGATCCAAAGGTAATACTCCTTCATCATATGGATTAGGTATTTTGATATTCTATGGTTCCTCTAATGCTCTTATAACTTCGATACCCAAGTCCCTGGTGTTCAATGTCTTAGGTCTGTCCTCTTGTTCTTTCATCAAGTGGGAGATCCTTCTAGACATAAATTCCATGAGTTATTGCTTCTTCTGTTCTAGATCATCCTTTTCTTCTGTTCTTTAGATCTGGTCTTTTTCAATCCAGATCCTACCTAACAAAGTTGGAAATGGGGCGTGGTCCTCAATAAATTTAATAACTTTGAATTCTTCCTCTGTTGAAGTTCCATGGGTACTCATAGCTCTCTGGGTAATTCTGCCACATAGGGTTACCATTTTTCCTTTAAACAATCTGATGGTGCCTAGTGAAAGGCCCCGAGCAAGCCTTCAAAGGGTTTCCCAAGTGCTTTCTGTCATAATTTTCATTGGCGTTCCCTCATCCAGAGCATAGTCAATGTCAAAGTTTCCTATTATTACTTCGATTTTCTCCTTTTCTTTGAAGATATCTGACAAACTGACATCCTTATGGTCATCTAGGGTTTATTTTATTTTCAGTAACATGATCTCTGATTCTTTTTGGGGTTCTTTTATAATTTAAGTCTCTTGATCTCCTTCAGAGTTTGCTTGTTCCATATTCAACTTTTCAATTCTAGCAATCATTTTAGGGAAATCCAATACTTCATGGTCCATAGCTCTACAACAGAGGCATCTAGGGTTTCTCCCAGAGCATTCCTTAGCAAGATTTCTTGGTCTTCTGCAATTGTAGCAAAGAGTTAATCCTCTCTTTCTTTTAAATGACCCCCAACCTCTTCTGCACTGCGTGCTAGGATCATAAGGGCTAGCCTGCAAAAGTTTCTTTCTAGGGTCCTGCATCCATTGGTTAGTCCAAAAACTCTTTCTATGCATAGGTATAACATATATTTCACTATTTCTATTCATATCAAACTTTCTTTTATCTAACAATTTTCTAGTTTTTAAGCTGCGACAATCAAGCATACCTAAATCTATACATTAGAAGTAAACATTTTCACTTATTTTCTTCCATGGGGCACAAATCTTTCAGATATAAAACTTGAACTATTCTTACCTTTACTAGAGGCTAGAGCTTATAGATCTTTCCTCTTTTATGTTAGAAATTTATTTCTTAGGGCACAAGTGTTCAGATCTCACTTATTTTCTTCAGTATCAACCTCTTTTCTTGCAGATCTGACCTTTCTTTCTCGACACAAATCTTCACAAGTCAAGTAGAATACTGCGCACTAGGGAAACAAATCTACGCACATAGCTTATTTCGCACAAATATTTTTCTTCTTTAGTTCCTAGCAATCACAGTTTCAGGTCTCGGCAACAGAGCCATTTGTTGTCACAGGGGCAGATCCAGGGTTCAACACTAAAGAGCACACCCAAAAAATCCTAACTGTCGGCCCTTTCGAAAACACCTGCGAAGTAGATGAAGTCTCACCCGAGGTAGAGGCAGGGGTGGTTGGGTTGTAGGACTCATATGTCTGCAACCTTAGATGGGACACAGATATGTGATTATAGAACTTAGCAATTATCTAGCAAGGTTTATCTATCAATATTCAACCCTTACAACACTTCACAGTTATCACTGAGCATCGCAGTATATACTTATATTCAAGAAGACTCATCACTTAGATACAACAAGATAGATTGGATTCACCAGATCAGACACTAAACATCTTATATATCAGATCTAACATTCATTCCTATCTCAGAAGAACAAAGCATAACTAAATCTATTTAATCACATCAAGAACTTAGCCGAGAAGGAGATAAACACATTAGGTTGAAGAACATAGCACAATACACAAAGTTATCGTGGTTCACCCCCACCCTGGGGCTACGTACACAAAGTCTTATTATTTATATTATCTCGGTCAAGCGATTACAACACAGAGCTTCAATGACCCTTACTTCGCACTGGACAGAAGATCTACACAGCTCGCTAGATCCTTCTTCCTTGCACTTCAGCACAAAACTACAACAACTTGCACTGAGATTTTCAATCTCCTTACAATCATGCATAGATCACTTGCAATATACATCCGATCAAACATATCCAGTTACTGGAACTAAGCCTTTAGCTATACATCACATAGATGTACTACCATCTTCTACTTACAGTGCCTAAGTATTTATTTATAGATTACAAAATGGGCCTAAGCGTGGGTAAACCCATAGGCCGACATCCCTTTCCCATTACATCAACCCAAAACCCTAAAGGGACCCAAAAATAGGTCTAGCTTCCCTAATTTCCACTTTGCATTGCACTCCATCTTTGGCAAGCTGTCGCACTCCCCAAAACAATCATATATGACCAAGTATTCTTCAAACATTGGTCAAGGGCCAACAATAATACCACCAATTGCATGCAGACATTCCAAGAACCTCCCATCCTTAGACCATGCTACTCCAAGCCATCAATAGTGGGTCACCCCCGAGCTGGGACTAAACTCCACCCAGGGTAAAGGAAATCCTAGGCTAGGATGAGACTATGGAAAGTTGCATAATGCAACAGGAAGGATTCCCTCCAAGGATCCTACTTATTCCCACCACTCACAGACTCTCAATCCACACATGTCTGTCCCACCCTAGGAATATACACCTTAACTGTTCCATATTCCATCGGTTGCTCCACTTCCCTTCTAGGGCTTCAAAAACAGGATGGATCCAAAATTCTAAGAGCTTTGTAGCTATTGTTGGGATCCCTCCAGGAGAAATCACTTCCCCAACAATATCTCTCACCTGGAGAGAGTTTCTCATAGGCCTGGAAACTTTCTTCTTCAACCCCCGAGCCTGGAAACTTGCCTCTTCAAACCATAGTTCTGACAACCTATTTCTACTATTCATCTCTTAAATCAACTAGGTAGCCACACTAGTAAACTCGGGTAAGGGAAGGGATGACTCAACAAGGTACAAAGGTTCACGATGAAAAAGAGTTCAACAATGGTGGAAATATATTTATTGCGTTCTTGCTCAGTGCATGAGAGTATGGGTGCAAAGAATGGGCAGAATCGTGAGGGAATTTGTGAGGAAAAATGGATAGAATGTTAGAATGGTGAGAATGGTGAGAGATAATGCTGACAATGATGGAATTCCCGCACATAAATTTTCATGCGTCATGGATGACACTTGTCTCTCCTGGAGCTCGTTCCTCTCCACTTGGAGTTTTGTTCCTCTCCCTAAAGAAACTTAGGATAACTGGGGTTTTTCCCAAACTTTAGTAATTTAGGAAATACATTATAATATTCCCTTGGGATAAGCTCCCAAGATTAGCCCCTTTTTCCTAGCCTATCATCCTTCTTCCCTTTCCCTTACTTTTGGATCTTATTCCCCCATAACTCTTTCTTCATGGGTTTTGTAAACACAGTGATGTATTTTTATTAATAATATGCGTAATTACATATACAAAAATAGGCTCACTTTCCTTAGCATCTAGGCTCTCCAACTTGATAAACACATAAGCCTCAAAAATTATAAATACTTGGATCACTAGCCTAAAAAATTCATTAAACATCATTACAATTCATCAAGTTCTTGGCCTTGGGGTATCACACATGGGATCTGATCCAGATTCCCCTTAGGATGTAGAATTTGATAAGTATCGCAAGCCCTCTTGGGCCATCGATCCTCTTCCTATTTCAAATAAATTCCTCAATATTGAACTTCCATTTGATGAAGTTGTCATGTAGGTCCTGGATTCACCTGATATTCCAAGAGAGGACTTGCATCATCGAGCATATTTCCTCCCTGATTTGGAATAGTTTGAGGATGAAATTAAAAATACGGTGCCACTTGCCATGTTCAATGGTCCTAGTTTCCCATCTCGATTCATGATGTTTTATTAGAAGGGAACTTGGAATTTTTTTTGAAAACTATAACCATTGCCATTTATGAGAACCCAAGTGTCATGGAACAAATCCTAATAGGTTTTGACTATTCAGAGTAAAAAATTGAAATCTACACAACCCTATTCAAATAATTTCATGATGTTTTTTCTTGGTCCTATTAATAAATGCATGGCACTGACTCCCAGATTTTTGAACATGAGATCAAAATGTATGACGTAGCCAAGTCAGTTTGATAGAAGGTTTGGCTAGTCAACCCAAATAAAGTTGTTTCCATCAAGGATGAGGTAGAGAAGCTTCTTCATGAACAATTTATCTATATTTTTCCCTTGACCAAATGGATTTCTAACATTGTTTCAGTCACTAAAAAATACAGGACTATTATGGTCTGTGTCGATTATAGGGATTTAAAGAAGGCTTGTCCAAATGCTAATTATCCAACCCCATTCATTGACCAAATTATCTATGAATGTGTCGATAATGAAATATTCTAATTCATGGATGGTTTCTCTGGCTATAATCAGATCCAGATAAAATTGAAATATTAGCAAAAGACTGCCTTCATTTTTCCTTGGGGTACTTTGGCTTATTGGAAACTGTCGTTTTCTTTTAAAACTGTTGGAGCCACTTTTCAGTAGGCCATGTCACATGATTTCCATGACATCAAACATATCATAGTGTCTTACTTAGATGATTTGTCTACTTGATCAAAACGTCGTGAGGATCACCCTGGTCACTTATGAGCATTTTTCTCCAATGTCGATATTACAACATTCATTTGAATCCAGATAAATGAATATTTTGTGTGGTTTCTAGGATATTTCTAGGCTTGATTGTGTCCAAGTAGGAGATCTTGGTTGATCCCCTAAAGGTTGAGGATATTTTCAATTTTACTCCTCCTCGTACCATTATCCAACTTCAAAGTTTGCAAGGTAAGGAAATTTTTTTGTGTAGATTCATTTCCAATTATGTCAAGATCAAGAAAGGTTTTATGTGCTTGTTGAATAAAAGTGTACCTTTTGTGTGGGGCAACCAAGCATAACAAACATGTGACACCTTGAAAAAGGCCTTGATATCGAGTCCCTTATTGAGATCTCTTTCTTATACTCAATATTTCTTTCTCTATTTCATGGCATATGAATCCACCATTGGCATGGTGCTCATCCAAGAGGATGATTCTCAACTAGAGTAAATCATTTACTATATTAGCAAGGTACTTGTTGGTGTCTAGCTTCGATACTCTCATGTTGATAATTTTTACTTGGTGGCAGTGTATGTTGTCCAATGGTTACGCTATTACATCCTCTTGCATAAAACCACTGTAGTTTATGATTCTAGCTTAATTCAACACATCCTTAGCCATCGGATCATTGGGGGAAAGTACTCAAGGTGGATTATAATCCTCCAAGAGTTTGACTTGTATTTTGTTTCATCCAAGTCTAAGAAATCCTTGGCTTTCATGGAGTTAATGTTTGAACTTCCTCGAGATGATGAGGAAACACTGGTTAATGAATCCTTCCATAATGTTTTCTCATTCCTTATTGACTCATCTAACCCTTGGTATGGAGATGTTTTGGTATACCTCCAGACTCAACATTTTTCATCCTCGTCTTTCCCATGATGAACATCAATGTATAAGGCATCAGGATAGACACTACCTTATTGTATATGACACGTTGTATCTTTGTGGGGTTGATTTGATTCTACATCATTTACTTATCCACAAGAAAGCTAAAAGAGTTTTGAATTAATGCCATGTGGGGGCATGTGGCGATCATCTCTTTAGGTTGGCCACTGCCCAGAAAATACTACACGCTGGCTATTTTTGTCCCACGATCTTTAAGTATTGTATGATTTTGGTCTAGAAATTCCATTTTGGTCAAATATTTACTTGTAATATGCACACACATCCTACCCCCTTCATCCTATGGTGACTATCGACCCATTTCCAAGTGGGGAATTGATTTCATGACATGTAAGCCTACCTCGAATTTAAATGGTCATGGATATATCATCATGGCCATTGACTACTTCACTAAATGGGATAAGGCTTTGCCTAACTTTTCTAATGATGGAACCACTACTGCTCTTTTCATATCCAATCATATAATTTCTAGGTTTGGTGTTCTAAATACCATAGTGACGAACCATGGGTACCATTTTCGTAACAACATGATGTATGAATTAGTTCGAAGATTGGGTTTTTGGCATGAGAAATCGATGCCCTATTAACCTTAGGCCAATGGCCAAGTAGAAGCCATCAATAATGTCCTTGAGACAATGATCCAAATAATGTTAGGGACACACAATACCAACTAGCACCTTCTGATTTTTTTGGCATTATGGACTTACCGTACCTCTACCAAACATTTCACTGGATTTACCCCTTTTCGACTTGTTTACGGTCTAGAAGCAGTATTACCAATTGAATGTGAAATCTCATTATTAAAACTTTCCATAGAATTGTTTCCAGAGACCTCCTCCAAGGAGGAACATATCTTGTACTTGGACCATATTGATGAACAACTTCATGATGCTACTTTGGCTAATGAAACACACAAGAAGTGCATCAAAGCTCAGTATTGCAAATCTATCCATACTTGCATATTTTTGTAGGGTGACTTGGTGTTGGTTTATGAACAAGAACATGAGACCTTTGGAGAAGGTAAGTTTAAACCCCTTTTGCATGGTCCTTACATTGTTAAACATGACATGAAGAGTGGAGCCTCCGAGCTTGTGCACTGGGATGGGAATCCACTTTTGGATCCTTGTAATGGGCTCTACCTAAAGAAGTATTATGATTAGGCCATATGGAAACATCATTCTTTGTACATAGATGTGTTTTTGCTTGGTTTTGGAGTGGTGTGTTTTTCTTTTTGTGTATATGTTAGTTTTCTCGGTTAGCTTCTTATCACTCTTTATGCTAGATTTGCAAATGTCATCATCCTCCTCGGTCTATGTGGGATATGGTGATGGTTTTGACTGTAGTACCCAGAATATTATGTCCATCACTTGGGTGATATTTTCTCCCAGTGATGAGCTTGTGAGTTTAGGAGGTGTCTACCTTGAGCCTACAACCAATAATATTGCAGAATATAGTGTCATCGTTGAACTATTGTCTAAAGCACTTATCACTGGCATTCATTGTCTAGTTATTAGATTGAATTCTCAACTTGTGGTCTCTCAGTTCAATCACAAATGTAGCCTTAGACATCCCAAACTTTTGCGTAAGTATTTGTGGATGCATCTTATTGAACATTAATTTGAGCATATTGAATATTTCCACGTCCAAAGAAGTTCTAATGAATTGGTTGGTTTTTTAGTTAACTACGTGTTAGATTGGAATTTTTCTCATTAAAATTAAGTCTTTAAGCATGCATGTACATACAACATGCGTCATCATTCAAATCATTTGAAAATCCACAGGGAGTGGCCGAAACAAAGCATGTATTTATATATTAAGTGTGATGACATCCTTCCAAAAAAATGGTGCATAAAAAAATTTGGGCTCTATTGGTATTCTAATACATAAACATGCTTACCAAATAATATGTATGTGTAGTACAAAACAGGGATGTCATTGGATACTCAATCCTCATGTAAAAGGTAGCATAACACTGCTTGATCCAGATTCCAGAGAAGTTAGTGAAAGGGTCAGGAAACACTCTCAGAGCATCTTCACATATGCACAAACACATCTCTCTTTGGTGCAGGGGGGAATCACATGTTCATTCACTATAGGTTACACCATACATGACACAATTATTCACGTCTACCGCCTCCTTCCCCTCTTGACAAATCCTCATCAATGTTATTCAGATGATCTCAACCCCACCCTTCTGAATTCTCTAGTCCTACATCTATAAAACATGAAATTGTGTCAGTATGCACCCACCAAAAAAATTATATATGAAAAAATACCAAAAAAATGGAAATATGAAAAAATATCCAAAACACACTTACTTGTGGGGCCCCATTCCTCACTTGGGGGAAGCAACAAATATAGATATTGGTGGATTTCCAACCCAACATATGGGAAATTTCAAGTCTCACAATCTAGCAATGCCACCAGACGGTGAACCCAATCCCATAGCTATCCTGATGTTGTTCCCACGGTATCCTATCCTCACCATGTAATCAGCCCAATACGCCATCCATTGATTTGAGTGAATTGAATCTCCCATCACCTTCCTCATCGTCAAATTAGGCACACACTCCAGAAAGATAGTCACTAATAGGTATCCATACCCATATTGCTTCTATTTCCATCTCTTGCAACGATTTAGTTGGTTTTCCATGTTATAGAGGACCCCCTTGCACCAGTTGAATAAGGTAGGTTCTAAGAACATTAGATCCAACTTAATTTTTATCCTCGATGCAAAATGATGGGTTATTGATCCTAAGGTGTAGGTGATGTAAAAGAGGATGGTATTGAGTTACATATATACTATATCATGAATAGGGATCTGGACACTCATCTTATGCAAACCAAATTGACATAATTCCTCAATAAAACCCGTAACCAACCTCTCATACGGATCTGGTGAATAATAAACTTAGAATGGTAATATTCTCCACGATAATCTAGTGAAAAAGAATATGTCATCAATGTCCACCTATAGAAACTTTCCTTGGATAATGAAACAGTCTTGGTTAGACTGCCAGTACCAGACCAGTAAATATTCCTGGGAGACCAACAATGGACAACAAAATAACTTAAGGATCCCACACTCCTAGCGAGATGTCAAGGTCATATTATCCCCTTATGGAGCATAGTCACCTGCCTCATGGGATCTTTCCTTACAATAAATCATACTTAGCTAATTTCCCACATCCATAAGACAAAGAGAACATACACTAAGCAGTAAAAAAATTTCCCAAGCCATTTCCTGCTAAATCAAAACTCTCACCTAGGGGTGAACGACTAATTTAGCCAATAAGTTTACTTGGGCCTCACTAGATTTTCTAATAAAATTGAGTGAGGCCTTGCATGATGCCCCTAATGCATCAAGCAAGGCCCCACCTAACCTCTCTAGGGAGTCTATATAGAAATCCATCGACTCAACTCGGTAGAATTCTCAACGAGCTTGTGGGCTACGTGATTTCTCCATAAACCATAGAAATAACAATGACAAAATGAAGATGGGTTCGCTAGTGGTTACTTGGATAAAAAATGATGGTTGAATTCTTGAAGAAATGTTTGCACAGAGTGATCATACCAGGGTCCTCTTCAAGTTACCAACAAAAGGTACCGATGTAGTCTAGTCCGCTTTTATTTTCATCTTCCCGAGAGGGAAGAAGTCTCACTAATGCAAACCCCACCCTCTCGTAGGTTTCGTGCAACCTCCCAATCTAGGATCATTCAAATTAGGAGCCGAATTGGCTCTCCAGGACCTATTGAGCCCCCATTATAAAATATAGGTCCTTATTTTGCAAACCCCTCCCTTTCTTAGGGTCCGCACGACCTCTCGGTCTATGATCATTCAAATCAGGAGCCGAATTGGCTCTTCAGGTCTCGTAGGCTCTTAATAAATCCCTTTTCCTTTGAAAACAATTTTGGTCCCCTATCCCTTTTTCTCCATCCAAATACTCATGAGACCGAGGGTTGTGACCAGGTCCCAAGAATAACATGCTATTTCAGCGCTTTGGCCTTCAAGAATTTACCTTTCTTATCCGTCAACTCCTTCGAATGAATGGATCTTGCGAACTACCTAAAAAAAATAGGCGAGAAGATCAACAAATCTCAAGCACCAAGATTGAAGAGTCAAACTCCATTGTTTCGGGCTTCGGTGATTTTTTTGATCGCACCAGCATATACAACACCCGCAAAGTATCAATCGTTGAAAAGACAGATCGAACAACTCCTATTCTACCACCACATCGACAACTCCATGCATATTTCGCACTTTTCGCTTCGAAAATTTCTCCACATCCTTTTTCCACAAATTTCCCAAATCGTTGAATATAACCAAGTGTTAAATCGACCGTCCTCAAGCTCCGATGGATGGATGACTCATATTTCCCCTTTTTGAACTTCAGGTTTTTTTTTCCTATCTTCCTGACAATTAAATTTTGTCAAAGTGATATGTCCCCAAACTGTTAGATATCTCACCATGCATCCTCCTACAATAGAAAAATGGGATTGAATCTGCCCTTCAGGCCTTCATGATTCCTCACACATAACTGCACTCTACTTACTCCAGAGTGTCAAACCTCCAGACATTTGGATCTATTGTCACCCGTCCTTCCTCTGATAAATGGTCTTGATCAACTTCGGACTGTAAGACTTCAGAGAGATTGAACCCTGCTTACCTTTATTCTCCTAGAGTGTCTATCCTACATACCTCCATATCTGACGCCACGTTTCTCCTCCCGATGAATGGTGAGGATCAACGTCGCTCTTTGAAACTTTGGGGGATTTGACCCCTCCTATCGTTTGTTCTCCTAGATGGCTAGTTTTCCAGACTCAGCTATCCATTGACACATGTACTGTACACTAAAGAATACAATGTGCTCCGACCTTTGGAGCTTCCCACTTAAATTCTCTACTTTCACAAACCCTCCAAAGTACTATGCCTTAGGAATACATGATCTACTGACACTTTTACTTCTTTTTAAACGGCTGGGATGTGCTCCAGGACTTCATATCTTTTGGTCTTGCTAAGTCTGTACACCTTGTGCACTTGTTCTCCTAGAGCACTGAGGCTCCAGACCTCCTCCGATTAGATGACCCGCATCCCTATCGATTGGATGGTCTCAATTTACTCTGGATCACGAGACTTTGGGGATCCTCTCTCCTTGGATACACAATGTTGGCCCTTGAACACGTTTTGAGGAAACCTTGGTTAGTTTTGGACCACGTTTGGACTTCGAAAGGCTCGTCGAAGATGGAGCACCCAGGCAGAGCTGAGATCATGGATATCACTTATTTTATGGTCTATGTGGACCTAGTAAGGGGTTCTTTAGGGTAATGGGTTATGGGATGTTGGCCCATGGGGTTTACCCATTATTAGGCCTTATTGTAAGGGATTGTAAAAGTATAAATAAGTAATAATGTATGGTAGAAGTTGTTGGGACAGGGGCAGACCCAGGGTTTAGCTCCAAGACTGCACCAACAAGCCCTAGCTACTGGACCTTTCGGCAACACCTGTTAAGTAGATGGAGTCTCACCCGAAGTATCTATGTGGGGGTTGTGAGACAAATATTTATATAACCATAAGGAATGTAAAGTGGTTTCGAAGTGATCCACACACAACAATCTAGTATTCTTTATCTTCCTAAGATCTACTGAACAAGATATATGTATCAGATCTAACACAATAATGCAATAGGAGTATATCAAATGAAAATAAAAAAGCATCAATCACACATAACACAACATATACGTGGTTTACCCTCTCTCTAGGGATACATCCACAGAACTGTGATTTATGATATATTAAGATGAAAGCATACAGTTCTGATATGTGCTCTTAGCCAGTAGATCTTCTCTCTTCTACTCTCTATCTCTCCCCTCCTTGCACACCTAGTTGTAGGGTTGATATTCACACCTGCCTAAGATCTTACAATACCAGAAGGCTCTCATACTCAACTCTTCTCTCTCTCACAACAATAATCACTCATGTCAAAACAATACAACTAGATCCAACGAAATTGAACCAACCCTCTTCCCTCATATAGGTTCTTATTTATACATTAAAATCACTCACTAGCATCCTTAGGCCAAAACCTAGGTGTCAAAACCATAGATACCAAAACCCTAGGTGTCTAAAACCCTAGGTGCCTAAAACCCTAGTTCAACTTGACCCACTTTTTCAGGGATTAACCAACCTGTCTTTCCTTCTTTCTCATGCAGTGCTCCAAAGAATCTAATGGTGGCTCTTTCCTCTTGCTGAGTTGTCCACGATCCTTCTATATTTCTGATCTGTCATCCTTGATCTCCTAATCCAACAAATTTATTTCTTAGACGTTGCTCTTCCTTTTCTTCTCTTTGCTCACTTCGACCCAGTAATAGTCACCATGTCTTCCGTGAAGTTCGCATTTTGCCTTTTCTTCCTTTTTATTTCCTTATTTCCATAACCAAGGGCCAATAGGCCCCCAACACTCACCTGTGAGTCGTCCCAATGAACTTCAGATCCAACCTTTCTATTTTACTTCAAATTTAGGTTGCGCAGTGTAGCTTTTTCTTTCTACTCTATGCCTTGTCTCCTTCCCTTTGAATATTGTCTTTTCTGTGTCTGGTACCCAGTTTCAACTACACCTGGTACCTAGAACCTTTTCCTTATGATTTTACTTAGAGCTGCGAGGTAGCTGGTTGTCATAGTACAAATTCAACCGACTCCCATTCACTAATCCTTCCTTCCATTATCCCTTCAAGGTCGCCAACTGCATAGCTCCTCCTTCTGTAACATAGGCGATCTCATATGGCCTGAGCCAATGCGTTATGAACTTCACAGGATGCTTGATGAAATTACTGTCATATATTAGTACTAGATCACCTTGTCTAAATGGTGTGCCTATCATGATAGGCCTTTTCTCTTTCCTTTTTTACTTGTTGATGAAATATTGCAACAATTATGTCTTCCTCCAGTTCGACCAACTGTGAAAGCCTCTCTTGAACAAGGCCAATGTCATCCATTTTTTTAAAGGCAAAAATTCTTAGGCTTGGTACCAAATATTCCGTTGGGACAATGGCTTCGAGACCATATACTAACTTAAAAGGGGTCTACATTGTTAGCTTCTTACAAGTGGTTCTATAGGCCCACAGTACTGCCGATACTCTTAAATCCAAGTCATCCTTGTTAACACTACAAATATTCGTCAGCAATGTCTCCAAGATATTATTGAATGCTTCCACTATCCCATTTTCTTTTGGATGCTAAGGCGTTATCTTCTGATGGCAGACTACAAATTCCTCAGTCGGGGCTTCAATTGTTTTATTTATGAAATGCACTGTGCCTTGACCACTCATAAGGATATTTGGGCATCCAAACCTGGTTATGATGTCATTAAATATGAAGTGCACAAATGTAGCTGCACTACAGTCCTTGACTGCTCTTCCTTCGACCCATCTGGTCAAGTACTCTATTGCTGCAATTATGTATCTTTCTCCTTTGTGCTTTCCTGATGGGTTTATAGGTCCTACGAAGTCAATGGCCCATTTCTCAAATGCTTGTAGGGTCAGTTGTGGTGCTAGTGGTATTTCATCTCTTCTAGAAGGTTTCCCAACTCTTGGGCATACATTGTAGGCTCTATAATAGTCTTTAGCATCTCTGTGTAAGGTAGGCCACCAAAGGCTAGCTCTAAGCACCTTTTGTGCAGTTGCTTTCCCTGCATAGTGTCCTCCTATGATGATTTCATGAGCTTCTCTGAGGATCATTGGTCGTTCTTCCTCCATAACACATCTTCTCAGTATCTCATAGGGTCCCATCTTCTATATATATCCATCTATAAGTGAAAATTCAACAATGCGCACTACTAGATGTTTCTTCTAGGGAATTGTATACTGGCTAGGGGCCATTCCTATTGACAAGAAATAGACTATTTCTGTGAAGTGGTCATCAGTCTTTCTAATGGACAAAAACTATGCATCTGGCATTGTATCCTCCAAACTAGTGGGCTCTTCTCCATGTTCCAACCTCGACAAGTGGTCATGACCTTTGTTCATTCTTCCTAGCTTTACTATGATCTCAAAGTCATATTCTTGAAATAACAGAAGCCATCTGCATAT